>ML404348.1:172044-292159 GCA_005239525.1 Nicotiana knightiana | reverse complement strand
CATCCTTGAAAAATCTGTGTGCGTTTGATGCCTTTCTATCCATGATCGAACCAAAGAACATTGGGGAAGCCCTACAAGATGCTGATTGGGTAAATGCCATGCAAGAAGAGCTGAATCAGTTTGAAAGAAGTCAAGTATGGAACTTGGTACCTAGGCCATTGGATAAATCTGTAATTGGCACCAAGTGGGTCTTCAGGAACAAGCTCGATGAGGATGGAACTGTTACAAGGAATAAGGCAAGATTAGTTGTTTAAGGATATAGTCAAGAAGAAGGAATTGACTATGATGAGACCTTTGCCCCTATGGCAAGACTGGAGGCAATCAGACTTCTTATAGCATTTGCTGCACACATGGAATTCACTCTTCATCAGATGGTTGTTAAGAGTGACATTCTAAATGGCTATTTGAAGGAAGATGTATTTGTCAAGCAGCCTCCAGGTTTTGAAAGCAAGGATTCACCTAACCACGTATACAAACTCGACAAGGCTCTATATGGTCTCAAACATTCACCAAGAGCATGGTACGAGAGATTATCAAAATTCCTACTAGAACATGGGTACAAACGAGGCAAAATTGATAGTACCTTGTTATTAAGGAAAAAAGGTAAGGATCTTCTGGTTTGCAAATATATGTGGATGATATCATATTTGGAGCGACTTCTGAGAAATGGAGCAAGGAATTTTCTATGCTAATGGGAAGTGAGTTTGAGATGAGTATGATGGGTGAGCTAAAGTTTTTCTTAGGCTTGCAAATTAAGCAAAACCCAAATGGAACAGTGATCCACCGACAAAAGTATGTGAAAGAATTGCTCAAGAAGTTTAAAATGGAAGACTCAAAATAAATAGACATTCCCATAGCCACAACTACAAATTGGATGCGGATGAACCTGGTTCATCTGTTGACCAGAAGCTTTATAGAGGGATGATTGGGTCTCTATTGTATCTCACTGCCAGCAGACCTGATATTGTGTTCAATTTGGGATTGTGTGCTAGGTTTTAGGCAAATCCAAAGGAGTCCAACCTCAATGCAGTAAAGAGAATTTTGAGATATTTGAAAAGCACCACTGGTTTATGCCTTTGGTATCCTAAAGGTAGTAATTTCGACTTTGTAGAATATGCTGATTATGCAGGATTCCTAGTTGACAGGAAAAGTACTTCAGGTATGGCTCACTTTTTGGGTTCATGCCTTGTATCTTGGGCAACCAAGAAACAAAATTCAGTAGTCTTGTCTACTGCTGAGGCTGAATATGTGGCTGCAACCTCATGTTGTGCAAAATTTTTATGGATAAAACAACAACTCATGGACTTTGGTATTGATGTGGGATGCATTCCTGGATTTTGTGATAACACTAGTGCTATTAGTACGACGAAGAACCCGGTCCAGCACAAAAAGACTAAGCACATAGATGTTAGACACCATTTACTAAGGGATAACTATGAAAAAAGAATGATCTCAATGGAATTTTGTGCTACTGATCATCAAATTGCTGATATATTCACTAAAGCACTTAGTAGGGAGAATTTTGAGAAGAAACGTGCTGGAATTAGGGATGATTAAGATCACCTAATTGAAGAGAAAGAAATTTTTTATATAAATGAATTTTTGGCTAGAAAATTTTAATTAGGTACTTAAAGATTTCAAACAAGATGAACATGGTTCATCTATGATGATTCATCTGACTAACAAGGTACGTACTCTTCTCCATAGAGTAATTTAATTACAGTCACACATGAGCAGGAGTCTATCCATAATTGGTTCATTCCTAAGTCTTTGTACTAATCCATAAATTAACTTGTTACGAGGAGTCACAACAACACTCAATTAGCCTAAAAATATGGAACACTTAACCGTCAAATCAATGACACTCCTACAACCATTAGACTTCCACTTGAATAAATTTTTATCCGTTGTAAAATTAATGGCCATATGTTATAAAAGGTAATCATTACTCCTCTCTTCATAAAGCTTCCTTCAAACCAAGTTTAACTCAAATTACACTACCAAAAAACTGCAAAACTCGTCATTTCCTCTCAACAAAGAAAAAAAATGTCTTCACCTCCACCAGCTTCCTCATCTAATTCCTCACCTAATCGGGATTACGATGGAGGAAATTCTGAATCTATCTCCAATTCTCCATCTGTTTACAGCTCTGAATTACCAGAAATTCCATCATCCCCTAAAAACACACCCATTCTTGAACCCACTCAAAACCCTACTCCTGCCCCCAAGAATCGTCGTGTTAAAGTTCTTGCCCGAAAATCTGTTGCTTCTGGGGCTAGGGAAAAAATCTTGGAGGATCTTATTAAAGCAGACAAAGGCACTAAGTCAGATTCATCCAATGAGTCCTTCAAATCCGCTAATGAGGAAGAAGCACCTGGTTCAACCAGTTCTGAAAAAGGTAATCTTGAAATCGATCTGAACTTACTTCTGCTGATAAAAGATTCGTGTTGGTAGGGTCTGTTCTTGATGTTGAAATACCTAGAATAAATAAGGGTGGGAGAAAAGAAAGAATTCTTGAGAGAAAGGGAGAAGAAGATGTGAGGGGATCTAGGGAGGATGGTGTCACGCTGGTTATCAGTGGCCCCATTCCTGAAACTATGGGAGAAGAAGTCACTGATTTAGGGGGAAGCGTAGTAGAGGAAGATGCAGCAGGTCTTGCAAGTCTGAAGAAAGCTATAGATGAAACTGGTTCATCGGGGGAAGAAACGTTGGCGGAAAGGTTGAGAAAACTGGGGGAGTCTTATAACCCCAAGAGAAGAAGGAGTCGGAAACCCAAGAAGGCAACCCACCCAGTTCCTTCAAAGAAAAGGAAAATTTCTGAAGTTGTTGATGTTTCTACTCCAAAAGTTAGAGCTACTCGTAGCACTGTGAGAGAAGAAGAAAAAAAATTAGAAAGGGCTCTGAAGGAGAGCAAGAAATAGATGGCAGCAAAAGGAAAAGCAAAAGTTGGAAAGCCTGTTGAGGCTATTGAGATTGAAAAAATTGGGTTGGACCTGGTCCAACAGGAGGAGAAACCTGCTCCAGGTGTGGCTGAGACACCATAACCCACAAAGGCTAAGGCTTCTTCAAAGAAGTCAACTAGGATGTCTGTCGCACCAACAAAATCTGTTAAGAAGACAAGGCCAAGCCAAAGAGAGTGAAAGTTGTTTATGATGATGATGCAGACTGGAGTGGAGAAGCGGAGAAGGAAATTGGAGTGGTGACTGACATGGTTAACATGTTTGGAAAAAGAACAATACTAAAGGGCAAGTCGGTGAAGGATTTAGAGGAACCTGGTATGCAGTATCTAATGGAAACTCTGGAGGTACAAGGCTGGAAGGACTTGGTCCTTCGCATGGAAGGCAGGCTGGCAAGAGCTGAGTTGGTAGAGTTTATGGGGAATGCAAGTGTCAAGGAAGGCAGGGTCACGTCTATGGTCAAAGGAATTGAGTTTTCCTTTGATGTCAAAGAACTGGTTGTTATTCTTAACATACCAGCTGAGGGCCATGAGGACTATACAAGGCAGAGATGGTTTTTTCTAGATGGCATGGCCTCAACAATAGACATCACCAGGTTCTTTAGTGATAGTGAGAAGGAGATTGAACCCAAGTCGGTTTACAAGAGTGAGATGAAGCCCGAGCACAAGCTACTCTTTGAGTTCCTCATTAATTTCCTACTGCCTAGACAAGAAAAAAGGCACATGGCAAATTATGTGGATCTTACTTTGATGGAATGCTTGTACAGGGGAAAGAAAATCAATTGGCCAACTTTTATCATCCAAATCCTTGATAGAGTGGTGAACGGAACCAAGGCACACGCAATTCCTTATGGCTTCATGCTGACAGCAGTGCTTGCACATTTAGGGGTTCCAATAAAGAAGGTTGAGATGGCTAAGGCCAAAGATTATTTTGGGAAGGAAACTTTGCTTTCTACAATGTCAATGTTCCTGTGGATGAAGCCGGTTCATCTAGGAAGCAACCAGTCAATAGCAAAGTTAGAACTTTGGTGCAAGAAAACGAGATTAAGAATATGGAGATCATTCGCTTAAAGTCTTGTGTGATTGAGGTTGAAGAAGAGCGGGATGCTCTTAGAGCTGAATTAGCAAAGGAGAAAGAAAAGAACAAGGGTGTTCTTCAGTAGATGTTGTCTCTCCTACAATCCAAATCCACAACCTCCATTGCACCTTCTCATCCTTAGGCTTCTTAGAGCTTCCTTAAACAATCTTAAGACTGGTTATCAGTTTCAGTTCCTTTAATTTTTTTTGCTCATGGTTGGTTGTTTTTGTTTTTCTGTGTGATGGTTGATTATCGTTACTTATCAACGAATTTTGCTTTTAGTTATTGATTTGTCTCAATTTCCGAGTTAGCTAACATTTATTGGTTTCTTGTGTTGATTAATCATGCTTTGCACCTGCAGTTGCCTCAATGTCCATGAGTACTAATTAATAAAACTGGTAAGTATATCATTTTGCAAACTTTTCGATGATGCCAAAAGGGGGAAGTTAGTTTGTTCTGAACTTTTCCAATTAGTTTTAAAGTTTAAAGTGATATTTATAACCTAATGAACCTGTATTCTCTATGATTAATGCTCAAAACCATACAAAGTTCTTTGAAGTGTATACAGGATTAAGCACAGAGTTTTTCATCATCAAAAGGGGGAATTTGTTGACCCATGTCACTGCATAGTTTTGAAGATTGACAAAAGGCTGACAAGTTGCACCAGGTCCATCAGAGCACACATCTTGACTAACTAGATATCACATGAACCGTATATGCTTAGGAGATGTTTTGTATATGAAATATCAATGAACCAAGAGATTGTCTCCTAATAAGAAAAGGTTGTAAACTGATCTGATTAATTGAAGAGGAATTCAGCAAGGAAAGTAACAAAAGAAAGGAAGTTGAGTTTGATTCGAATTGGTTCACCCAGGTAGAGTTGAAATGGAAGACAAGCTCAACGACTGACTCTATAAATACTTGATGTATTTCTGCTGGAATTCAAGACGCACAAAGTTGAAGTGAATAAAAATCTGAAAGCAAAATTCCAGAGTTATTTTTACTAGCAGAATCATTGTGCAATGCAAAGGCTACAATTAACTAGAAGAACCACTTGCATATGATTGTTTATTGAGTGTAGTTGATTGTAGTAGGAGTTTTTCATATTGTATCTTTCAGATTTCATAGAATCAATTGTAATAGGTATGTATTGACCAAGTTAGGGTTAACTTGAGGTGTGTAGAATTAGCCAAGGGCTAGTTACTACAAAGGGTTAGAGTTAATCCTTAGGATCACAAAAGAGTTTATTTTGTAAGTCCGTTTGGCTCAAAGTTTTTAGTGAAGAGTTGAGCAAATCCTACTAAGGAGTAGGTCGTGGTTTTTTCACCTTTTGAGCCAGGTGTTTTCAACGTAAAAATCTCTGTGCTTTTACTTTACTGCTTTTTATTATTCCTCAACAGTAGTAGTTGGAACACGAAGAAGAACCAGGTTCTTCTACTGAGACAGCACTCGAAAATTGGGTACCACACAAAGTAACCTATCTTCTTGTGTGGTATTGAAGTCTAGAACATCACACGAGTGACACAGTCACCTAGTACTGAGGAAAAAGGCCGATCCAGCGCCCACAGAGAATATCCATCTCCGGAACATAAGCCCAACGGAGAAGGTCCATCTCCGAAACATAATACCCGGACAAGATCCATGTCTAGGAAAGATCCATCCTGAAATATCTGTGTGCTCACTTGGGGTGTAAAGACTCCGGAGGGGATCTTATAAGCCCAAGCGCTATATCAAGCCAACGAAGGCATGATTCCAGAGTCGTAGCGGTGTGCAGTCCGACCTCATAACCATCTCAAAACCAAGCTTCAAGCCTCACTTAGTCAGTACCTTCCAGTCTCACTCACAATCCTCTAACATATGAAAATCAGCCTAACCCAATGATAATATAGAATAAACTAGCAACTTACGAGACTGAGGCATGAAACATATACTATAACAGGACTGAGTACATGAAAATAATAATCATAAATGGAAACCGCACTAATCGATCGTTCCGGTCTGAACATATCCGCATGAAGCCTTAACATTTACACTTAGCATGATTTCTATTGCGTTCAAGGTATATGCCACCTTCACAGTACAAATATTAACCTGAGGTAACCATTAGACAGTGCCATGGGATGAGCAAGGCTACAAATATTCGGTGTACGCCCGCATACCCGTCACTTGGCAAGTGTGTCACCTTAATTAACATCAAATATCAAATAGTTTGGGGTTTCGAACCCTCAGTTCCAAGTTTGGAAGCTTTACTTACCTCAAAACCGGCTAATATCCTACTTCGCAGTGCCCTTGCCTCTAAATTCGACCTCCGAGTGCTCCAAATCTACCAACAATCAGATGTAAATAATTATAATATGCTAAGGAACTAATCCCAATCGAAATGTATCAAAATTACTTGAAAATCCCGAAACTGGTCAAACCCGACCCCTGGGCCCACGTCCCGAAACTCAGAAATTTTTATACAAAACTGTTCTCCGTCATCTCACGAGTCTGTACATATAAAGAACACTAAATTCGGAGTCCAAACGACCCCTCAAATCCCCATTTTAAAGCCTCTTAATCCCAAGTCCTAATTACCCAATTGCACTGATTTTCCCCTAATTTTCCACCATAAATCCGACCTTTAATCGCATATAAACGAGTTTTGAGTCCAAAGACCTTACCTCAATGAAGAACTATTGAATCCCCTCTTCAAAACCCTTCAAAAGCTTCAAACCCGGATGAAATATTTAAAAAAATGGCTAAAATTCGCGAAGGCACGCTTTTATACTTTCTACTCAGTGGTTCCGCACCTACGACCACTTACTCGCACATGCGGATGCCAGGTGCGCACCTGCGGAAAATCCCAAGGACCTCAACTTTCGCATCTGCGATCGACCTCCCGCACCTGAGGCCTCGCAGGTGCAGCAATTAACTCGCACATGTGGACTCTTCTCACTCAGCCAAAATTCTGCACCTACGGTGCCATGTCCGCTCCTGCGGAACCGCACCTGCGGCTCCCCATCTGTAGGTGCAAAAACACCAGTAAGAGCAACATCAGCAATATCAAAACTATTCCAAACTCCCTGTTAACCACCTGAAACCATCCTGAGCCCCTCAGGACCCCAACCGAACATACCAACGCATAATATATGATCATTCAAACTTAGTCGAGCCTTCAAAACATCAAACACAACATCAAAACCCCAAAAACACATCGAATTCAAGCCTATGAACTTTGAATTTTCTAAATTCCACCAACGATGTCGAAGCTACCCAAAACAACTTCGATTGACCTGAATTTTGCAGACATATCCAAAATGACATTACAAACCTGTTCCAACTGTCGGAATTCTATTCTGACTCCGATAGCTTTTTTTCCACTGCCAACCAGAAATCGCCAAAAACTAACTTTCGTCAATTCAAGCGTATTCTACATCGGACATCACAAAAATATTCCGAACACACTCCTAAGTCCCAAATCACCTAACGAAGCTATCCGAGCCTAAAATACGCATTCCGATGTCATTTCCCAATAAGTCAACTCTCAGTTGACTTTTCCCATTATAAGGCTATCTTTAAAGTCTACATGACTAAACTCTCACTGCAACCCTTCGCTTTTAAGCCTATCGACTCTAACACATCTATAACAGAATAACCAACCTATGACAAGTCAATAACAGTAATTAGAATGCAGGTTCTTCATAACAACGGACCGGGTCGTTACAGCTGTCACGCCCCGAAATCCCACCATCGGGTCGTGATGGCGTCTAACGTTGAACCCGCTAGACAAGCCAACGTGTATAGATAAACTAGCATATTAACATCAATTTAATAGGATAAACTAAGCAGTTCGCATTCAACAGCGGAAATAAATATAGTTTCAAGCTAAATAAGGATAACATAATACAACATCTCGTAAATTTTCCCAAAACCTGGAGTCACAAACTCACGAACTGTCTATAAGAGTTCTAAATACAAGTCTGAAAAGAGAATGCATAGCTGTCTCTGAAACTAGGGAAAAAATAAGACAGGAGTGAAGACAAAGGGATGGAAGAGACGCCAAGGCCCATGAATGCCAACGGGTATACCTTGAAGCCTCTATGATAAGCTGGAAGACACTCCCACTAATGATGTCCTCCGGGTCCGGCTGCATAATCTGCACAACATAAAGAAATGCAGGTGTAGCATTAGTACAACTGACCCCATGTACTGAGTAAGTGCCGAGCCTAACCTCGGCGAAGTAGTGACGAAACTAAGACACGAAAATAAAATGTACATGTGCAATTCAATAGTATAGCAGAAACTAAACAAGAATACAATTACGGGGAGAACATGCTGAGGGTAAGAGATAGAAAATACTGAAATGACAGAAACGAAAACAATAGTCTGAAATATCTGAAAATAATAACGGGAAATGACAACACAGATTAATCAGTGAAAGATACGGGACGGCATGTCCCCTCGTGCATAATAATAATATAAAATATGGCACGGAATGTCCCCTCGTGCATACTCAATATAAACATGGCACGGAATGTCCCCTCGTGCATAATAAATATAGACATGCCAAGAAATGTCCCCTGGTGCATAATAAATATAAACATGGCACAAAATGTCCCCTCGTGCATAATAATATAAAACACGGCACGGCATCACCCTTCGTGCTTTAACACTCTTCCTCAACCAAACAGCGATCACAAACAAGGGCAAGGAAATAAACAGAGTAAAAATAGAAATCCCGACAAGGGAACATCAATTAAACAATTAAATCCCGGCAAGGGAACATCGATTAAAAAATTAAATGCCGGCGAGGGAACATCAATTAAACAATTAAATCTCGGCAAGGGAACTATACAACGATGACCCGACAAGGGTACATTTCAATAACTCTTTCTCTTTCTTTCACTTTCATTTTCATAATTTATTCTATTACTCGAGCCAATGCTTCAAAGGATGTAATTATCTCATATTCCTTCATCATTCGTTTCAAAATTTGAGTCAATGCTCCAAGGATGAAATTATCTCATATCTCTTCATTATTCGTTTTACAATTTGAGCCAATGCTACAAAGATGTAATTATCTCATATCTCTTCATTATTCGTTTTACAATTTGAGCCAATGCTCTAAAGATGTAATTATCTCATATCTCTTCATTATTCATTTTACAATTTGAGCCAATGCTACAAAGATGTAATTATCTCATATATTAATTTGAGCCAATGCTCCAAAGATGTTTAAAGATTACAATTCCCTTCACATGCCCTTTACAACGTATAGAAATCCTCAATTAGGCCTAGAAATTACAACAAAGTCATAATATTCACAATATAGGGACTCACGGTCATGAAAGACACANTTTCCTTTAGAATTCAACTCCGGAATGGTATTATCTAGGCATAATCAACTCAAGTATATCAATAAGGATTCAATAATTCAATTACATAGCCTAATTACCCATTTCCATGCATTCTTCTAAAACAACAAAATTCGACCCCGGGCCCGCTTGGTCCAAACACGAGGCTCGGACCAAAACCACGTCACCCATTCACCCACAAGCCCGAATATATAATTTGTTTTCATATTCGACCCCAAAACGAGGTCTAAATCCGGAAAATCCAAAAGGGCCTAACTCTACCCAAATTCACAATTTTCTACTCTAATTTGCATGTTTTAGGTTTAGGAATTCATTAGATGTTGAAGAAAATGGAAGGAAACAAGAAAGGATTACTAACCCAAGAAGTATTTGGTGAAGGATAGCCTCAATGGACGCCTAAGGACCTTGGAGAAGAGAGAGTTCGTGAAAACTTATGAAAAACCCGTACTACACTGTTCTGGAAATTGAAATATATAACTGGGCAAAATTTCCCTTCGCATTCGCGGAAGGGAGGTCGCGTTCGCGAAGGGTAGACTTGTCAGACCACCGCATTCGCGGAAGGGTGAACACGAACGCGAAGAGTAAAATGGCCGGGGTCGCCTATGCGAACGCGTGGGACATCACGCGAATGCGATGAAGAAGACCTGCAAAGCTACGCGAACGCGAAGAGGAAAAAAGGGCTAAGTCCTCAGGGTCAAATAACCCTACGCGATCGCGAGGTAATGGATGCGAATGCGATGAAGGAAAACCTTAAAGCTTCGCGAACGCGAAAGAGGCGTCGCGAACGCGAAGAACAAATGGACCTGCAATTGCTCAAGCCAAAAACCAGCAATCTTCCTAAGTTCAAAATCACTCCGAGACACCTCCGAAACACTCCCGAGCCCTCGGGGCTCCTAACAAATCACATGCACTAACTCAACAACATCCTACGAACTTAACCGTGCGATCAAATCGCCAATATAACATCAAAAACGACGAATCAAACCTCAAAATCACTAGTTTTTCTTCAAACTTCATAAACTTTCAAATTTAGAGTTTTAAGTCCGAAACACGTCAAACGACGTCCAATTTCAACCAAACTTCACAGAAATATCTTAAACCACATATAAGACCTGTACCGGGCACCGGAACCAAAATACGGGCCCGATACCAACACATTCTAACCCATTTCCATTTCACTTTTCTTTATAAATTTCAGAAAAACAATTTCACTCAAAAATTCATTTCTCGGGCTTGGGACCTCGGAATTCGATTCCGGGCATACGCCCAAGTCCCATATTTTTCTACGGACCCTCCGGGATCATCAAATCACGGGTCTGGATCCGTTTACCCAAAATATTGACCGAAGTCAAATTTATTCATTTTAATATCAAATCTTAGCATTTTTTCACAGAATTTCATATTTAAGCTATTCGGCTATGCGCCCGGACTGTGCATGCAAATCGAGGAAACTACAAGTGAGGTTTTCAAGGCCTCAGGAGTACAAAATGGGTAATAAAATAGGTTGGGTCATCACAACAGCGATAAAAAAGTTACTCACACTCAATTTTTACATCATCTCAATGAGTACATGTTATACGTCTTGTATATACGCTCTTATCACTAAACTATAGATCACTAGTTGATATTCACACTTTAGTTTATGACTTATAATGGTAAATTAGTATATCTAATATGATCTAAATACCAAATCTGAATAAGTTTTTACCTGAGTGAGCAAACAAATATATTCAAGATAGTTTGGGAAATTTGCTTCTTTTTTTGTTCCCCTTCTATCTTCCATTTTGTTAGTTTAAGTGGCGATCATTCAAACTACATTTCGGTTTAGTTCACAAATAAGTTGATAACATGGTTAAAATATTTTTTATGAAAAAGGGTTAGACGTGTCCCTCTACGATAAGAAATTAGTTATAGATAGCCTCCGTTATACTATTCGAAGGTTTTTGCCCCTTCCATTACCCATTTAAATATATCTACCTCTTCAGCTAGCAGACCAATTATGATAGACACGTGACAGCATTTTAAACACCTAAACTATTTTTTCTCTAATATCCAAATCCACTCGATCCAGCCCCTAACCCGAACAACAATCCAGAAAGCTCTCCCCTCTTCTTTCCCTTCCTCTTTCTCTACTTCTAGTATTCTTCGTCCCCCAATTACCCTCACTTTGTTCCATTTTTCCTTTTCTTTGTTCCTCTCTGTTGGGATATATACTATTAACTATGAGTTTAGTTTGGATATAATATTTATTATGGAACAATTATTTATTCAATTTTAATAAAGTTTTAAATAGATCATATATTCGTCTGTGTCCTTTACTTATATAGTAGATGATTTAGTGTATAGAGTTTAGCTTATACACGGAAGATTAAATCATCGGTTCTTTTAAGTATAAAGTTTGAGTTCACAATCTAATGATGGAATTGGACAAACCATCATGGATGATTGTAGCACAAGATTAAATATAATTTATGTTGATTATGGTAATGGTTTAATTCCAACTTCTTGTGCTAGTACAGTTTGTATGTATTGAACGGACCAAGTAGAGATAAGTATTTTATACCGACTTAATAAAATAAACTCTCTAGCCATTAAATGTACTTATACTCTTAATCTTGATATAATTATTATTAGTTGTGTATATTATTATTGTTTTGATTTATTAAAAGGCGAGATTCTTTCGCGGGTCAATATGCCTAGTAAATTGGATAATAATAATGTACATTGGCGAAGTAATAGTTAGTTGATGGAATCCATGTCTCAGTTTAGAGATTGATGATACACCTTTATGAACGCTTATAAGTTTTCATGTGTAAACCCGGCCGGTGGATTTTGTATCCGACACATGAAATAAGTTAAACGAAAGTCTAAAGGAAATAATCAATAAATTAAATCATCAGTAATTTAATTTAATTGATTAATATCTGAATCTTAACATGGGGAGTTAAATAATATTTAATGGATGAATTTTGAAATTGAATAAGGAGTGCAATTATGAATTTTTAGTGCAATAATTCGTAATTAATTATGGCAAATATTAATTTCGAAAATTAAAAATAAATTTCATAATTGGAGCCTTGTTATAAATTTTGTGGTCCCTACTGTGCCAAAATAATAGGAAAAGAAAACCCAACAGGTTTTGGAAAAGGGTTTTAACCCTTAAAACTTGTGTTATAAATAGATAAGGTTTTCCACCTAGAAAAGTGAGAAATAGGTGGCTGAAATTTTATGTCATAGTGGCCGAAAATTTCAGCATATTTTCCTAGAAATTTCTCCCACATAAAATTGCTATTTCCGGGTATTATTTGGGTAACACAGTAGAAAACCGTGTAACGTTCGAGGATCACGATTGTGCGGGTGGTGGAGATTTAACTGAGAAGTTATGGAATTTAAAACTCACGCGAAAAACAGATATGTTCACGCTTCAAGAGGTAACCTGTGAAACCACGTTTATGTTAGTTGTCTAGATTACATGTGATTTTGATACTGGATTGCTTCCGCTGCGTATAATAATCCATCAATTGGTATCAGAGCCCACTCACATCTGATTAGATAACTAAGTTTTTCATGAAACAAGAATAACGTGTTTATGTGCATTTTTAAATTACATGTATATGTGGTTTTTCTGAAAAATTGCACTGCAATTTTCTTAATTAATTGTGCAAAAATTTTGGGGTACTCTTGTAATCATGTATCTGTTTTCTTATTGATATTTGATTGAGATTATCTGAATTCTTTGGGTAAACCCTAGAAAAATGCAAAACCTATTTTTGACCGAATAGCCGGTATTTTCGGAGGTCACCGAACGTGACGGACTCCGATGGAGCTGAATTTGGTGGGTCTATCGGAAACGATGTGTTATGAAAAACTCATTGCACTTGTAGTGAATCATGGTGTTTTTCAGCGTTTTGAGGTCATTTGGACCATCTTTTGGGCGTTTTTCTACTTTCTGGAAATTATTTCTTAATAATTTTAATTCGTTTTTGATTCAATGGTAGTGAGGGTGTGTCACGACCCAATTTCGAAGTCGTGATGGCGCCTGTCATGGAATCAGGCAAGCCTCCCTTTTTAACTAAGCTAAATTCAATTTCCAATAAAAATACGATTTTTTAACGAATTTATTAATAAAGCCAAGAATTTGAAGTTAAAACAATATTTGAAGAACTAAATTTAAAACTTCCAACCCCGAATCTGGTGTCACTCAGTCGTGAACTACTATTACATAAAGCAAAGAAAAAGGAGAAATGGACAACATTGTCTCAAAACAAAGAACAACATGTAGAATAATAAAGAGAAGACGAGGTCGCGATCGCAAGCTGCTACCTCGACAACTCCAATAGGAACGCTGACCGCTGCTCAATATCCACTACCGGGTCTCGGTGTACCTGGATCTGCACACAAGGTGCAGGGGGTAACGTGAGTACATCAACTCAGAAGTAACGAACCTAAACTATGGGCTTAGATGTAGTGACGGAGAAAATCTCAAATCCTTACAATAAATAATATACAGAATTTAGACATGCTAACAATTTATCAGGATGAGTAAATATGCCAAGTATGCCAGTATACTCTACATGCCATCATAAAATATATGTATGAAACCAGTATGGATATGCACATAGTGCTCACAGCTCTCTCACAGAAGTCCACTTAGTACTATATATGGCTCTCAGGCCCAGGGAAGTTCCATCCCGGAATATGCATAAACACTGGTGGCCGTAGTCACTATGTATTGAGGAAAAAGGCCAATCCAGCCCCCACGGAGAAGATCCATCTCTGGAATACAACACTCGGACAATTTTCATATCCAGGGAAAATCCATCCCTCTCATAACATCAGCTTCAGACAAGAATCATGCCCAGGGAAGATCCATCCCTCAATATCTCTTCGGACAAGATCCATTCCTAGGGAAGATCCATCCCTCATCACTTCGGACAAGATCCATGCCCAGGGAAGATCCATCCCTCCGTATTTGCGCTTACTGGGGGTGGAAAGACTCCGGAGGGGCCCTAGTGGCCCAAGTGTTGTATCAAGCCAACGAAGGCATGATTTAAGTATCACTGTAGTGTGCAGTCCATTATCATAACTGTCTCAATAACAGGCTCTCAGCCTCACTCAGTCATTACTCTTCAGTCTCACTCACATGGATCACAAATGCCTCCATCAGCCCGAAACAATGATAAATATGCATGTAATTAACAATACTGAGACTAAGATATGAAATGTTATTCTATGACAAGACTGAGTATATGATATCAAATAATCACAACATGGGACAGCAATATACGACCACTCGGGTCTCAGCATTTCCGGTGTGAAGCGTAGCGTTTATACTTAACATGATTTCTATTGCGTTCAAGGTAAATACCACCTTCACAGTACAAATATCAACCTGAGATAACCATTACACAGTGCCATGGGATGAGCCAGGCCACAAATACCCGGTGCACACCCTCACGCCCATCACTTGGCATGTGCGTCACCTCAACAATAGTCATAAATCACTTAGCTCGGGGTTTCGAAACCTCAGAACCAAGTTTGGAAACGTTACTTATCTCAAAAACGGCTAAAATACTACTCCGCAGTACCTTTGCCTCTGAATCCGGCCTCTGAGTTCTCCAAGTCTACCAAGTTCAGATATTTATCATCAATTTATGCTTAAGGAGTAAATTCCAATAGAAAAAATATCAAACTTAGCCCAAAACCCGAAACCGGTCAAAACCCGACCCCCGGGCCCGCATCCCGATACTCAGAAATGTTTACAGAACATTGTTCTTCATCCTCCCACGATTCCATACATATAAAGAACACCAAAATCGGAGTTCGTTTGACCCCTCAAATCGACCCCTTAAGGTCTCTTATTCTCAAGCCCCAAAATTCCCTTTTTCTACTTTTTTCATCAATTAAACGCTAAGATTATGGTCTATAATCACCCATAAATGAGTTTTAATAATCAAATTACTTACCTCTAAGCAACCCACTGATTTTCCCTTTCAAAGTTCGTTCAAAAAGCTCTCTTCCGCCCAACAATGGTGTAAAATAAGGTTTAAGTCGTGGAAGGGTTTATTTAAATATGCCCAGTGATTTCTTCACTGCGATCGCGGCAAAATCCACGCGATCTCGGTTCACAGCAGTTCAACCTCACGCGATCGCAACCCAATGCATGCGATCGCGAAGACCAATTGACCTGACCCCGCACGGGCCTGGTTAACTCTACGCGATCGCGACCTAGCTCACGCGATCGCACTTCACCTTCTTTCAAACCTACGCGATTGCAACCCGATTCATGCGATCGCGATGTACAAAATTTTCCTGTCCCTCAAAGTTTTCTACGCGATTGCAGCCCTTGCCACGCGATCACGATTCACAGATCCCTGTTGCACAAAAATCAGAAAACCAGCAATTCTCTAATTCCAAAAATGTCCGTTAACCAACCAAAATCAATCTCGAGCCCCTCGGGACCCCAACCAAAGTTACCAAAACATCCCATAATATCATTCAAACTTAGTTGCTCTCTAAAAACACCAAAACTAACATCAAAACACAAAATTTACATCGGATTCAAGCCTAAGAACTTTGAAATTTCTAAAATCCACCAATGTTGCCGAAACTATCCAAAACAACTCCGATCGACCTGAAATTTGGCAGACATATCCAAAATGACATTACGAACCTGTTCCAACTTTCGAAATTCCCATTCCGACCCCGATAGCCTATTTTCCACTGCCAACCGGAAATCAACAAAACTAACTTTCTCCAATTCAAGTCTAATTCTACACCGGACATCACAAAAATATTCCGAGCACACTCCTAAGTCCCAAATCACCTAACGAAGCTATCTGAGCCATAAAACCTGCATTCCGAGGTCATTTCCCAATAAGTAAACTCTCAGTTGACTTTTCCAACTTCAAGGCTATTTTTAAAGACTAAGCGATTAAACTCTCACTACAACCATTCCGATTTCAAGCCTACCAACTCTAACACACCAATAACAGTGTAACCAACCTATGACAAGTCAAGAATAGCAATAAAAATTTATGTTCTATGTAACGACAGACTGGGTCGTTACAGGGTGACTCCCCATGGTCCCCATGATTAAGTACTGGTAATATAATAGGTTTACACATTGGCTATTAGCAAATAGACGTATTGTTGTTGTATTAAATTAAATAATAGAGGTGTAGGATTCTATTGACTAGGTCTTACAAGGTATAATTGATATTGCATGATGATATAATTATTTTGTAAGAAAGTGAAATCCTCTATTTGATATCCTGGATGACTAATGATTGTAACGTTTGGCATATTTGTGCATAAAGAAATTTTTTTAAAATTTTAGTTTATGTTTTCATGCCCTATGTGATTACTAGTTTTGGATTTTCGATGAAGATTTTTGTTCTCTGGTTGGAGGTTGTAATTAAGTTAAATATGGCGGTATTTTGTATGAGTTTCAGATTATTGATATAACTCTTAAGTTATGGTCCATATTCTGCCATAAAATAATTTTATGAGCTATATGTAATTTCACTTGTAAATTGAGAATTTTAAGAGTAATAAATAGTTATCACTAAAGTGGTTTGTTTATTTGAACTCATGAAAATTCTTAATAAATTTGTACACGTGAAATTGTGTTTATTCATGGATTGAGTATTATGATTAATAAGTATGATCCACAAAATGGTCTATTTATTTGAGTCATTAAAATGCGCTTAATGTACCATGTGAAAATTATCCTTGATAAATCTACATTAGTGGTGGAGGTTCTTAACTAGAAAAAGAGTTTTATCTTTGGGTGCTAGTGAGACCAACTCCACCCATGAGAAGGGTTATTAAGTTTTTCACCGAATGAGAGAAAATATAGTATCTTAGGTTCTTGTGTATTTAATAAAAGGATAATTTATGTAAAAGGAGATATTGTGTATCCTAGAAATAGGAAGAACATAATATATGACTTGAGCTCATAATATAATTACAAGGAGAATGAAATCAATATCATATTTATTTTAATTTATGAAACTGTTTAAAACCGTTATTCTCCGAGTTGGATACAGGCTGGTGGTCATGAATTTGACAAACTTCAATTGACCTGAAACTTGGTAAGTTCATCGAAAATGATCTAGTAAGAAAAACTCACTATTATGCAGTGAATCATGCTATTTTTCGGCATTTTGAGGTCGTTTAAATGGGTTTTCAAGCAGTTTATTAAATTGAATTTGTTATAAATATTATCGGCTATATTTGTGTTAAATCTAAAACATGATGGTTTAACTTGATATGATATATATCAAGAATGCAAATCTCATGAGTTTAATCCTAAATATACCAAAAATAATTTATCTGAATTTGGTCTAGTTTTGGCGATCGTGAATTATCACGATCTCCGAATGACCTGAAATTCGGTAGGATCATTGGAAATGATAAGTTAAGAAGAAGTTTAGGGCTATGCAGTGAATCACATCATATTTCGATGAGTCGGGATCGTTCAGATGAGCTTTTTGGAAGTTTTAACGGATAAAAATGTGATTTACATACGAAAAGTCATTCTTTCTATAATTTTATTTATATCTAATCTGGAACATGATAACACATATTGATTTGACATGAATTGATGATAAGACTGTACGTCATATTTTAAATTCTTAAAAAATGCTTAAAATAGTAATTTTCCAAATTTGGTTGCAATTTTTAGAGATTGTGATGTTAACGCTGAAATTTGGTAAAGTTACCGGAAAAAGCCCAGTGAACAATACAACATTAATTGTAGCATTGAAGACTGGTTAAATGGCGTTTTGTGAATTTCTTAATTATTGAACTTAATCCTCACAAAAAAATTCGTGGTTGTGATAAAGTAGTGATAGGAACTAACCCCTATGGTCACCATTTTTTTTATTTATAGTGAGATAATAAATTTACGCGTTGACGTTAGGTCTTCCTCCATATCAGATAAATTTATTATGAATTCACTGGATATAGTTACTAGTTATTGGTAACTTGGATTAACTCTCTATCTGAGTTAAAGGGTTGAATCAAATTTTGTAACTAAAATACAATAATGATTTTGTGGTGGTAGAAATATATTTCTATGGTCTTCCACAATTAATTTCAAGTGAGTAATAGATTTATGCGTTGATTTTAGGTCTTCCTCCATATCAGATAAATTTATTGTAAGCTCGCTTGGTGAAATACTCGTAATTGATATCATATACTTACTCTCCATCTGAGTATACATGTTGGATTAATGGAACTAGAGCTATTAAAAAATGATTTTCACTTTACTTAAATTAACAGTATACTCTCCATCTGAGTTGGGTCTGTTTTTATTTATTTGAGTGAATAATCTGGCATTACATAGGTATGTTGCATGAGTAGTTCTTTTCCCATCGAAGTTTTCTATTCAAGATGCATGAATACATATATGTGTAGCGTTTTTAAGATTTTAGTATTAAATGGTTATATACAATTGTCTGAAAATAATAGTAAGCTCTCCATCTGAGTTGGTTATGTTTCTTTCTGGATTGTATAATATAATATGCTTTGCATGAATGATTCCTTTCCCATCGAAATTTCTTATTCGAGATGCATGTATGTATATAAATATTGAATGCAGTCTGAATTTTATCATTTACTGTTTTGACTTATTATGATCTATTTAATGTTTTATCTCAATTCCACTATGACTTTATGCAATTTGTCGAATTAATTGTTAAAATTTTCTTTTGGAAATGGAAATACATTATTTTAAAGGATGCAACATTTGTACCTTTTGTTAAAAGGAATTTAGTTCCGGTTTCTAGGTAAAATAAGAGATGGATATTTGGGGCATATACTATTAACCATGCATTTAGATATAGTATATTCAATAATTATCATGGTTAAAAGTGTAAGTGGGAGATTGTTGGGATAAATACTATTAACCATGAGTTTGATTTGGATATAGTATTTATTATGGAACAATTGTTTATTCAATTTTAATAAAGTTTTAAATAGATCATATATTTGTCTGTGTCCTTTACTTATACAGTAGATGATTTAGTGTATAGAGTTTAGCTTATATACGGAAGATTAATCATCGGTTCTTATATGTATAAAGTTTGAGTTCACAATCTAATGATGGAATTGGACAAACCATCATGTATGATTGTTACACAAGATTAAATAGAATTTATCTTGATTATGAGAATGGTTTAATTCAAACTTCTTGTGCTAGTACATTTTGTATGTATTGAACGGACTAAGTAGAGGTAAGTATTTTATACCGACTTAATAAAATAAATTCTCTAGCCATTAAATATACTTATACTCTCAATCTTGATATAATTATTATTAGTTGTGTATATTATTATTGTTTTGATTTATTAAAAGGCGAGATTCTTTCGCGGGTCAATATGCTTGGTAAATTGGATAATAATAATGTGCATTGGCGAAATAATAGTTACTTGATGGATTCTATGTCTCGATTTATAGATTAGTGATACACCTTTATGAAAGCTTATAAGTTTTCATGTGTAAACCCGGCCGGTGGATTTTGTATCTGACACATAAAATAAGTTAAGCAAAACTCTAAAGGAAATAATCAATAAATTAAACCGTCAGTAATTTAATTTAATTGATTAGTATCTGAATCGTAACATGGGGTGTTACATAAGATTTAATGGATGAATTTCGAATTTGAATAAGGAGTGCAATTACGAATTATTAGTGGAATAATAAGTAATTAACTATGGTAGATATTAATTTCGAAAATTAGAAATTAATTCCATAATGGGAGCCTTGTTAATTAAATTTTGTGGTCCCTACTGTGCCTAAATAATAGAAAATAAAGAAATCCCTTTTCTGGTGGAAAAGAAAACCCAGTAGGTTTTGGAAAAGAGTTTTAACCCTTAAAACTTGTGTTATAAATAGATAAGGTTTTCCACCTAGAAAAGTGAGAGATAGATGGCCAAAATTTTCAGCATATTTTCCTAGAAATTTCGCCCACACGAAATTGCTATTTTCGGGTATTATTTGGGTAACACAGTAGATGACCGTGGAACGTTCGAGGATCACGATTGTGCGGGTGATGGAGATTCCATTGAGAAGTTATGGAATTGAAGACTCATGCGAAAGACAAATATGTTCACGCTTCAAGAGGTAATCCGTGAAACCCCGTTTATGTTAGTTGTCTAGATTATATGTGATTTGATAGTTAGATTGCTTCCACTGCGTATAATAATCCATCACTCTCTTCTTACCTTCTCATATTATTTTAATTTTTGTCAACTCTTAAAGCATCAATGGACCTAATAGCTTGAAAATCCACTCAATCATACAAAAACTTAATTCCAAAATTTTACATATTCATGGAGATGGGTCTTGGAGATTTAAAATTCTGATGGCTTGGAACAATTTGATATCCAAAGATTTACTCAGAAATTAATTAAATGTTAAAGTCAGTCGTAAATTGAAGAGGAAACAGACAAGCAAATAAATAATTGATGACTCATTCTTGGATCAGGGGGATATTTATTGAAATTTGGGTGTGGCATTAGTGATTTTAGTGGTATTTCTTCGTTGGAAATGGGGGAATACGTTTGTGGTGGGCAATGAATAATTGTTGGTTGAATGGTCGTGAAGATGAAGTATTGTCTGAGGGGGGTCGTTGTCGCCTATGTGTTTTCTGGTGAATGATCGTTTCTCTGACGATGTTCCGGTGGCTCTTTATCGATGGTTATGGAGTATCCAAAATCATCTCGTTATTTTTTATATAATGAATCTTTTGTAGGGAAATAATAGATTTTTGGATCCAGATAGATGGATTGGTTTTAAATGTTATGGGTTTCTAATGACCCGGATAAACAGATGGCCTCCACGTGTCGTTTTTAAAGTGGGTCCGAGTTGACTGTTAGATGGAGGGATAGATATATTTAAATGGGTAACGACAGAGGCAAAAACCTTCGAATTGTATAATGGAAACTACGTATAATTAATTTTTTATAGTAGAAGGACACACATATTGCCCTTTTCCGTATTCTTTTGACTTACTTAACATCTACAAAATAAACTATACCAAACAAGTTCATGTACAATTTATATAATTCGGAAAGTTATGCTCTGAATTAATGTTACGAAGTTAATAGTCCAGACTCAAGCAACAATATAAGGACTACCAGCTAATATATTCGAAAGTAGAAAGAAAAAATGACTGCATGGTAAAGAAAAAATGACTAGGAAATATATAAATCTTATCGTATACTTATAAGAAGGGAAATATGATAGGAAGGAAATAACACTGTGACATCAAATTAATACGTTCGCAACTGATTAATTGATAAGAACAAACCATGGGAGGTAAATAGTTCTTATTGCTAAGTGCTAATAGAGTAACAGGTAAAATAATTGATTCAAGAAGCACATAATTTCCATGAAGCAGTCTTTATAAAAAGTAATATAATGCCTACAAGATTTTTCTCTATATACATTTCCTCCAACATAAGAGGTTAGAGACTATACAGATTCGGAATAAGAGCGTTAATCGTAATATGAGCGTTAATTGCATCTACTTTTCCATGTAATTCGGACAATACCGTATCCTGAATTTTGGAAAATACTCAAAAATTACATAAAAATAACACTCGCTTTGTATATGATCAAACATTTTAGTAAATGAAAATTTTCTACAAAAAAGAATCTTTAATTCTTTTCACGACCCAAAATCCATTATAGACCGTGATGGGGCCAAACATCGCCGTTAGGCAAGCCGACACTTA
Source organism: Nicotiana knightiana (assembly GCA_005239525.1). Classification (NCBI taxonomy): domain Eukaryota; kingdom Viridiplantae; phylum Streptophyta; class Magnoliopsida; order Solanales; family Solanaceae; genus Nicotiana; species Nicotiana knightiana. Next base: position 270,022 of record ML404348.1, on the reverse strand, counting down.
ATTATTCACTTTATCATTTTTTAAATCATAAATATTTCTGGAATAACGAGGTTATTGTATTAAAATAAATCATAGTTATGTACAATTTCGTTAAAGTAATGAGTGAAAGTGAATCAATGTAAAACAATCCATAACAAATTCTAGTACACCTCCAAAACCTGGTGTCACAAGTGCATGAGCAATTACTAAGGAGTACAATAATAATACAACCTCTGTCCGGAATGTAAATGAGACAGGATAAAGTAAATGTTACAGTGGAGACTCTATGGGCTGCGATATGTAACCTGGAATGCAGCTCATCATAAAGTCCCCTCAGCAGCTACGCCTATGCACCAAAATGACCACCAATTGACCTATCAGGTCCTGCACATTTAGTGCAGAAGTGTAGCATGAGTACGTAAATCAACGCGTACCCAGTAACTATCTAGCCTAACCTGGAGAAGTAGTGACGAGGGATCGACATCGACACTTACTAGAGGTCCAACAAAGCAGTATAAATCATTAGTAGATGTGAATCACACAACAATAATGGGGTAAATCTGTAAGTTACCTAATCTTCTTATTATTTCTTTTAAAGTATGAATTTCTCAGTTTTGATTCTACCTCAACAACTCAGATGTATCAAGTACCAGTAACAAACGGACAAGAAGTACCATATAAAATGTCAGGCATCAGTGGAAAGATAATCTCGTGAATGTTTGGACTCCCAGCGATATAACACACGATTTTTCTAAGGTCGTTCAACCCGATCTAGAATAATGTATACACTACCGAGGGTCGAGCGTCAGGAACTATGGATGCATCTATTAAACTGCCAAGGCGTTCGGCCCACTCCACAAGAAAGGAAGGAAATTACTGAATTACGAGAAACATGCTTACAATACAGTACATAAGCATAAAGTGAATATAATATTTACTGTTTCTCAAATAACTTGCTAACAACTCAAGGTGATAAGGCTCAGCCTAGTATATATATATTTATTTTTAATTAAATTTCAATTATAAATTCAATTTATTAAGCCAACGGAATGAGTTCATATAATTCAAATATTACATGATAAGGTCCTAAGTCTACCCCCACGAAAATATGCTTTAGCTACATATGGACTCTTGTCACCTCATGCGTATATAGCACCCACAACTAGTATCACATAAACATTACATCACCTAGGGGGTAGTTTCCCCCTCACAAGGTTAGACAGGAGACTTACCTCGCTCAGAAGTTCCATAACCGGCTCCAACGCCCCTCTAACTCTTCAATTGAAAGCCAAACGATCTGAAACTAGTCAAGCAATGTACAACTCCATCAAAATACACTCCAATGCGTATAATGATTCTCAACTCCACTCGAAAAGTCAATAAAGTCAACCCTCGGGCCCATGTGCCCCGATTTCGAAAATTTTCAAAGATAAACTTTACCCACAATACCACGAACTCAAATACATAATTCATTCTTAATTTCATGTCCAATTTCGTGGTAAAAATCCCAAAATACCAATTTGTATGTTTCCTACAAAAAATTCATATTTTCCATAAATTTTCATCCTTAAATCCGCATATAAACCATATATTTAGCTTACAAGAAGTGGAAAATTACATACATTGTATTGCATGATGAAAACCCCCTCAACATAACTCCCCAAATCGAGCACCCAAGAGGAAAATGAGAGAAATGAGAGCTAATCCTCGATTTAAAAGCACCAATGCCCAGCGATTGTCGCACCAAGAGGCCATTGGCCGCACCTGTGGAATAATCGCAGGTGCGGTCCTCTCTATGGACAGCCAAACTCGTCTGCGGAAAAATGTTTGATTCTGCGAGCTTTCACTAGTCTTCCCAAGTCCGCTTCTACAGAAGATTTGGTCGGGCCTGCGGAGGCGTACCTGCGCTTAGGCCTTTGCATCTACGAAAATCCATGCATTTTCACCTTTCGCTTTTGCACTCCCTTGCCCGCATCTGTGAGCTAGAAGGTGCGGTGGATTCCTTGCACCTACACATCCAGCTACTGCCTCAACCTCATGCGCTTATGTAACTCATGGGACGCTCATGTTGTCTCGTACCTGCGGCAAAAACCTCGCAAGTTCGATTACACCAGAACTAGAACTCCAACTTTTCCTCAAGTCCAAACTTTGATCCGTTGGCCATTTGAACTTCGCCCAAGTCCCCCGGGTCCTCAACCAAACATAATAACAAGTTCTAAATCAATATACGAACTTAGTCGAAGCCTCAAATCACGTTAAACAACATCAAAATTATGAATCTACGATCGAAACCTTTGTTTAAACCTTTAAATATTCCAACTTCATCGAACACGTCCGAATTATGCTTAAACGTTCTGGAATCACCCCACATTTTGCGTGGAAGCCACAAATCACGATAAAAACCTATCCTAAGGCTCGGAACTCCAAACGAACATCGATAACACCAACAATCATTTCAAATCAAACTTAAGAAATTCTTAAACTTCCAAAATGCCAACATTCCAGGATAGACGCTAAAATTCTCCCGGACCACCCGATACTCTAACCAAATATACTCCCAAGTACGAAATCATCATATGAACCTATTGAAACCTTCAAATCCCGATTCCGAGGTCTTTTACTCAAAAACCAAACTTTAGTCAATCCTTCCAACTTAAAGCTTCCGAAATTAGAATTTTTCCATCCGAATCAACTCTGAATATCCCGAAATTCAATTCTGGCTATGCGTACAAGTCATAATACATGAATTGAAGCTATCCAAGGCCTCAAACCACCGAGCGACATGCTAGAGCTCAAAATGACCGGTCGAGTCGTTACATTCTCCCCTACATAAACATACGTTCGTCCTCGAACGTGCCAGGAACTATTTTGGAGTTGTCCCAAAATCACTGATCAACCCCTTGTGCACCCACCCATGACACCACAACCTAGCTGAGCACATTAGCTCGATCCAAACTAAAGATCCTCCATTTTATTTAGTCAATAAGCCTTAGAACCAAATTCCAACCTCCGAATGCATCTGCAAGACCTGATGCTAACATACGAACATCGTATCAATCACTTCACACTATACAAAAACATGATCATACACCTCTGTTTAATTTTCACCATGCACCACATAATTCACATGCCCATAATAACATCCTCTAACCACAATACCTGCAATTTCACGAATTTGATGCCCGCAATACGACTCATAGCACATGTAAGCCTTGTTCTAACTCTCGCAATACCGCCACGATGAAAGAGATGTATATGAACTCATAACCACCTACCAAATCAATAAATCATGGAGTCTTTTCACGTGACAAGAACCATTACCTCATTCAGAACTGAATAACAATATTTTCTCTTTAACATACCTTACTTAATTCTGACCGCACTGATCTCAGGTACAATAATATCGTCTCACCTAGTACAGGCTGCTCGGTAATTAAGCCATCTCAAACACAGTCTAAAATGTCATACAACGTCAACAAGCTACAACTCGAGTATGACTCATACGTAAGAACAGACTCCCATAAGGAACTACCCAACCGCAGAATAAAACAGCCGAAAAGATGCTATTAACATTTCTCAGAGAATGAGAAACAAAATACCTAGAAATAAGTATAGGGAACCGTACTCAACATCTTACTGTTGCAGCGTGCAACCCGATCCACACATGAAATTGTTGCAGTGTACAACCCGATCCAAACAATATACCCGTGGCGGCGTGCCACCCCATCCAAATAATATACCTGTGGCGGCATGCTACCAGATCCATATAACAACCAACAAGGGAACACCCATCATCCATGATGCTTATACTTACGAAATTCCCGAATATCGACCATAAACACACCAAGTGCATAATACAACCCTGGGAGACGGATAGGGCCATATGGTCACGGCCCAATTTCCCTCTGTAGGATGTCGTGGCGGCACCTGGTGTCTAAGACTAGGTAAGCCTAACAAGTATGCAGAATAACTGAAATAATAATCTAAAAGCTCAAAATGCTACCAACTGAATAAAGTAAAAACTGCAACTCAAAGTATATACAACTCCCAAAACCTGATGGATATAAGTCACAAGCTCTAGATACAATGTTGCAAATATCATAAACATCACTCTCTATCAAAACATAAAGAAACAAGTAAAAGACATGATAGAAGTGGGCTCTGAGGCCTGCAGACTCGGGCAAGTGTACCTTGAAGTCTCCAAGCAGTAGCACAACACTCTAATATCGAGGCTGATAAAATGTACCTGGATCTGCACAAAAAGATGTGCAAAAAAATAGTATGAGTACACCACAACGTTACCCAGTAAGTGCAAGCCTAACCTCGGTAGAGTACTGACAAGGTCAGATCAGGGCCCTACTGGAACATTAAGAAACAAGGAAGAAGATATAATGATATAATAAAACGACACGTGTCACGCCCCGAAATTCCACTATCGGGCTGTGATGGCGTCTAACGTTGAACCCGCTAGACAAGCCAACGTGTATAGATAAACTAGCATATTAACATCAATTTAATAGTCCACAACCAAGGAATAGAGCGCCTTCCAAGCATAAGCTCCCACATTAGCGATAGTACCAGAATCTCCATACTTGTTTGCAATCCTTACCAATCAAGTGACTAGCATGTCACACTTATACAAATTTACCCATGGGATACATTCTCATGACCTTCCACACCAGGTAGCAAAGTCTGCACATCCATACCACCAACCGTACTAATTCCAAAAGCAAATCAATACACAAATCCTATTACACAGGACATTGTTCTCAGGTGACACTAAAGAAAATGTCAGTTTACTCTGAACCTCTAAAGTCTCCCCCTGCTCCTCTGAGCTCGTGACATTATTATCAACACCAAACCTCGACCTTGGTCATGAACTTCCAAATTTCGATGTCTCTCACTGTACCTATCTTGCTGCAATGTGAGAGTACAATAATTCATCATAACCCCTGAACTACTAGTAGAATTATTACTTCACAGGCTAGAAACCTTCCACTTAACTCATTCCAGAAGACCCGTTGCAACACGCAGCTAAATTCTATAACCACATAAAATACAAACCCCAAATCATGGTCTAAACCGCCAAAAATCTTTCGGGATCCATTTAAACATAATAAGGCCATTTAAATGAAATGCCTCCCAAAATAATCAAATTATGGTGGCTGTCAAGTCTGCACGTACAACCACAAACCAATTGTATAACGAACACGCCGAAGGAACCGATCATTGCCACAATCATGTTGGTTCAAACCATTACTATCCAACCCAACTTCTTCCAATTTACTCTTGACTTGCCTTAGAAATAATAATAGGTCCATTCGAGAACATAATAAAACTCAACAACAATCCTCCCGAGTAACCCAATTCACGAGACCGTATCGTCTCAATACCCATGAACCATTCTATACCCTCCTCATGTGCACAATAACATCTCAAACTGGTACACCCATTTGAAAGACCTTCCGTGAATCCAAAATTATTTCATTTCTCCAATACTGCCCCGCAGACCCGATGATAACATAGAAAATTCCCCAAGTATTCATCACATTTTGATGAAAAATCTAGGTCTTCGGCCACATAACGAACCCATAAATCCTTAGACACTGCATTCACATCCTTGAACCCATTAGAACTACTATTGAGAGACCCACTCTGACCTGATCACGAATGTAATCAAACTCCAACGCTCTGTTAGCACATGAAAACTCCCCAAAGAAGCAACTAGATGAAGTCTTGTCCTTGCACTTCAATTCCACAAAAAGCATAAACTCTGAGTCTTCCCAAAACCTGCACATGAATCGATAAGGCGAAACATAGCACCCATTCGTCAATTTTTTTGCTCGAATTAACCCTGATATTTTCTTTTCTTAATCATAACTAATCCACCAATGCACCGATGACCAGAAACTGCACAAGAAAATAACCACGCGATCAAATCGCAGACGGCGGGCTACCCCATTTAGCTTTAAGCTACCATCACATAATGTAGAATCCACAAAGACTCCTCCTTCTCAATCACCATGATCTCGCATCGGTAAAGCGCCAAATTTCTCGAAATCTATTATTAAGCTTTTCATGAACATCTCGAATTATCAGCCACAATAACATATTCGACCTTATGTCGAGTAGTAATCAGAACTCTTCACCAGAAACTTCATCAAAATTGCGCAACCGCTAACCTCCCCGCACGAGATAGCCTGCCTATGGGATTCCATACCGACACCTTCCAACGACATTGCACTGGGTACAACTATTACGAAATTAGTAAACCCTCCAGATCCCATGTTCATCTACCGACTGTAATAGCCTATTCATTCCCCATAAACATCAACTGAATGTCCGACAATACATTCCAAACTCGAAGGCATCTTGCATCCTATAAACGATAACCAAGTTTTCAAACCCTTCTTTATTTCAAGAAAACTCCTCTCTGCCATATTCAATCTTCCTCACTACAGTAGCCACCATCCCAAATGAAATCCGTAGACCTAGTCACTTTCCACCATGATTTCCAAATCGCTCTAAACTTTCTCAAGGCACGTGTATCCTACCACAAATCCATATGCTACTCTGCCACTCCCACTTCGGTTAAACCATCTCCTTAAGCATCTTCTCGACTCAACCACTGTAGGACACCTCCCACCATGTCCTTCTTTCTTATTCGCTGCCAAAATAATGCCTCAAATAATAATCCATCTCTGTAGCACCTGAATTAATAAATTGTTACCAACTCTAAGCCTCTTCGAAGATCATATTTCTCGAGCCATAAAAATTAGAAACACCGATTCAGTTCTGAAACCGCTACACACCGCCGTCTCTAACAACCGCTTCTCAGGCACCATCTCACAACACCTTGACCCAAAGGAAAACCATGGAAGACCATAACATCGGTGAACCTTAATGTGTTCAAATAAGGATGACGAAACCACCTCACCACAGAGAATTCCACCATGCTCGAAAATATCAAGTCTCGTTACTCCACCAACCAAATCCCGAACATACATAGTCCAATAGACTTTCCTCTGTTGGAATTAAACACCGCACCTCTAAGCCATGAATGGAGAAATCCTACTTTCGAGTCATTCACTACTGTGATCCATAAATAAACACCCTACCATTTACATCAACACTGCACGATAAACACCCTTCTACAGGATGACGATAATAGCTCGCTCGAATACGAAAAAAGATACATCATGCGCTACATTTGTAGTACCTTTGTAACTTTTCTATGCCCCATTGATAACAAGTACTCAACATCGTGTAAGAGTGATTAGGAAGGATATGAAGGAAAAATCCTTGATGAGATCAAATCACACAACGGGGAATCAAGAAAGAAAGTGCTTCTAACAGCCCTATAGCTTCTTGAAGATAAGCACAAACGTCTCTGTACTGATATGCAAGACTCTACTATACTTGATCATGACTCTTGAGACCCAAGTGAACCTAGAGTTTCGATACCAAGCTGACACGACCCAAAATCCACTATAGGCTATGGGGGCGCCCAACATTGCCATTGTCACGACCGAATTTTCAATTTAGGCCGCGATGGAGCCCAAATTAACAAGTTCATAGTAATAGAGTTACAACCCAAAATAATAGTCTACAAAGTGTGTGCCGGGAACTAGTGTCACAAGTACTAGGGAAACTAGTAGAACTTACAAAAATACCACTATCCTACTGCCTGAAACAGAATAGACAGTACATAACAATAACAAAATAAGAGAACACTGGTATGCTGCTGAATGGATCTAAAGGGGAAATACATCGTGAGATCTCGATCGGGAATCAGGAATGCGCGCGGACGGGTAACTAGATGCACCTGCCTCAGATCATGTACAGTTAAGTACAGAAGCGTAATATGGGTACATAAACAACATGTACCCAGCAAGTATCCGGTCAAACCTCAAAGAAGTAGCGACGAATGGTCGACTTGACACTTACTAAGGTCAATATCAATAATATTTAGGTGTTACACTAAGCATGAATAACATGAATATGATGACACTCCCAAAACAAGGAGAAATGTGATATTACTTCTTAACAGTATATCAATTTCAGTCATGTCATGTAATAAGTACATTTCAAGCACATAAGCAGAGTATATCACGGAAAAGTTCCACATAAATAGCATGCGCACATCAGGCCGAAGTCGTACGGCCCGGTCCGACATAATAAAATGTGCACTGCCATAGGGTCGAATGGCGCGAACCGTAGATGCATCTATTTCTACCGAGGCGATTGACCCGATCCACAATTAGCAACAATTATCAAGTTAGCACACATTGCTCATTTATAGTAAAATAAATTCATACAAGTTCTTAAGGAAGTGCGTACATCAATTTGTATTTATTTACAATTTCTAGCATGTCATGTTCATCTCGTGTATCTCCTAATGTTCGGCCTCAGAGTCATGAATCCTTTTTTGAAATTTGTTGTATTTTACCTGGGTCTCAGCATCTTCATCTATGACCCTATTTCTTCGACCGATTCTTGGCTCCATTGCCCTAGCTAAGCTGTCCTCTAACCATGCCGGGTAAAAGGGTGCATATCCCGTATGATACATGTCTGGATCGATGGTCTCCTTCTCCATAGTGATCTTTGAGTGCCACACATGCTGAGCTTGACACCTGTAAGGGGTGTCATCATCCTAAAAATCTGCCCGGAAATAACTCATCTTCGCAACCCGAGGTACGACCTGTCTCATGCCTGCTTGTCTCATAACCCTGATGGGAACATAAGGGTATATCCCCCTTAACCCAATCAACACCAAGTGAGGAGCGTCCCAAGAAATGATGATGAACTCTTTAGTAGGGAACCATTCAAACATCCACAGGACCTGATCCTCGGTCAGATTGTCAAAGAACTTCACCCATTTCTTAGCATTTTCTAGTTGAGCAAACCTGTCCAGGATATAAGTCATCCTATTAGGGTGGTGGAAATTTATGTGATCATTCCACGCCCTCCGTGGAAAATCCTGATGATATTGATCCTTTTGGAGATACTCCAGTAACCAAAGCTGCAGTAGCAAATTGCAACCCTCGAAATGCTTGAACCCCTTATGGCAGCGGTCTAACGCCCGGTAAGATCAACTTTAATCAAAGGAACTATGGTGTATGTTTGTCTCTCGATTCCCTCCATTAGAGTTTTGGCTACCATAGCCAGTTTGGTGTGAATTCTATCCCCTTTTATTGGGAACACTATCATGCCCAAGAATCAAACAGCAAACATGAAAACTATGCGGTGAATGTGACCCAAGGAAGTGATAGAGAATTCATCATGGAAGATACGATCATAGAGATAGTCAAAGGGTATGTAGGACTCATTCAGGCACTCCAAATCAACCATCATCTTTAAGAACCCCCTAGCGGCATGATTTTCTTGCACAAATAAACCCGGACTGTCCCAAGGCACTCCAGCGAATCCCCCTATTTCTTCTAGGAGCGGGGTCATTTTTATGTTCCCAACGTGAAACACAAACCTTTCACTATCCCAGAACATAGTTGCAGCTTCAGTCAACATGTTTTTTGGTTGGATGTCTAACAGAGAAGGTAAATTTCCTAGGACTTTTCTCACATGTTTCTTGTCACTTGAGGAAGGATCTTCCCATCAATCCAGTAGCAGTGGTGTATTATTTTGACCATGCCGAACCTGGGGACTTTGTGCCTCATTTCTGCAAAAAAAATAAGGTTAACCCTTTCCCCCTCCCGATTCAACTATTTATACATCCATGATTAGCGTATTGGCAGTTAGTTCTCCAAAATTAATGCATAAAACGTGGTTGTGTCCATTGGGATTATGGAAACCCCGGTGGACTATTGGATAAGGTTTTTCTTAAGCGGTTATTATGTGGACAACATATTAACTCGGCTAAGTTTGACCATGATGCATGTACAATTATAATTAGAGTAAGGTTGCTATAGAGGTCTAGAGCGGTACCCTCAAGCGAACAACTTGAGGGGTAACGGCAAGGAGCCGTCGATTACCCAGCTGATCAACTAGTTTTACCACAAATAAGCTTTTCCGAATTTAAAGGGTGATATATAGGAAGAGCGCAACCACTCATCAAGTGTCGCTATAGAATTGATAACCACGAGTGGAATATGATGTTTATCATGATTAATGCAACAGTAAATAGCATGTTTTCATGTATTTGCACGTTAGGAAAATAATAAATTTGGTATTTAATAATTGAAAGACATTTAAAAAAGAAAAGAAAGAGACAAATCAGTTTTGTAGTGAAGGAAATCATAAATACATGAAAATAAATAATTAAGTTCACATAAAGGGAAAGGGAAAGGGTGCACATGTATCAGCAGAATAATGCATGCTTAGATTAATTCACAGAAACAAGTTTTTCATGGTAAGAGTCTAGAAATCCCCAGTAGAGTCGCTATGCTGTCGTGCCCCCCTTTTTCCTCGCGGAGTCCGGGTTTCGACATTTTGGGACAACTCACTTCCTTTTGGGAAGGGGTATGGTATTTTAAGAGTCGCCACCTAACGAATTAAGGTGCATTAGGGCACCTAAAGCAAGTAACTCATAAATCGGTTTACATTATCAGAGATTGGGTAAGGGCTCGAAATTACCTTGAGGTGAAGGTGTTAAGCACCCCTCGAGGTCCACAAGGGTGGGTCCCGACCAAACTCAATTTAAGCAAATTAGTCATAAAGCAATTTAAACAAGTAAAGATCATTTTAAAATGGGAATAAAAGGGGTCCTAGGTTTATTAGCCTATAGGATCACTTCTGTGCAATACTCGGTAAACTTTCCCCAAATAGAGGTGTTACGCGTAGCATTAGCGCACATGTCATCTTATCCTTTACTACCCAACTACCCTCCCCTTAATTATTACTTAAGCGATTCTAATTAAATACGTACTCTATGCATGCATTATTCGCCCCTTTTACCTATGGCCCTGGAGGTGTTTAGGACCTCTATTAAAGTGGTTCTAGACTCGTCTGTAGTGCTTAAAAGGAGAAAATCTAAGCGACAAACAAAACAGATAGGGATGTCATATACCAAAGAATTCAAAGGCTCACACTTACCTCCACAAATAAGCAAACAATTGCACGTCTCAAACAATAATTTTAAACACTTTAAAGTCCTATAACAGGATATCTAGGTGAGCACAAAAGCAAAATATGCAGCATTTGTTAAGGCGGGGCAGTGAACACCTAATAAGTTTGCCTACTGATTTTTATGGCTTACTGAATATAGGCAGTTTGCAGGTAGTCAAACAAACACAGTTTTAAACTTCAGAACTTTAATCAACCTACAGGTCTGCCTAGGTGATAACTGGGCAGGATCCTATAGACATAGTATCAAAGTGTGAATTAGAACATAATAATAAACTAGTGATTGACTTATAATAGGCAAATTTTTATCTATTTAGACCCTATAGGTATGCTGTCTATGTAGTGAAAATGATCACGAGCATTACTTCAGGACATATAAACACATAAATTGATTTTACATTTTTTATCTCTACAAACATGATATCTAAGTGTCAAATTGTTCTTATACTGATTCTTTATAGGCAAGCTGATTTCAAATATGATTTCCTAAGGACATGATATCTAAGTGAACAGAATGTTATACGAGTTTGATAATTTCCAAATAAGATCCTATAGGCATGGTTTCTAATGCACGTTGAGACTTGAATATATGCACGAACATGAATTTTGATACCGAATTGGTAAACGTCCTCTAACAGGATTTCTAGGATGTAGAGTGAAAATTCAGGACAAATATTGAGATAAGTCATATAGGCATGATTTCTAATGCATATAAATAATCACAACAATCGTATAGTCATGATTTATAATGCATATAAACAATCACAACAATCATATAGGCATGATTTCTAATGCATATAAACAATCACAATAATCCTATAGACATGCTTTTTAACGTGTATAAATAATCACAACAATCCTATAGGCATGATTTCTACCCGAACCCAACAAAGATATATAAAAATCCCTTCCAGCTTTACTAATAACCCCAATATATGTTTTCAAAAGAAATATTACAGACCAGATATAAATGAATTACAGAATGAAATTAGTATGCTATAGGGAGCCTGGATAGGCCCAACAATAAACCTGGAGATCCATGTCTTCAACCAAGTCTTAAGTGCGCCAGTATCTCATAGTATACCAAATGGTCTTCTGGTGCGTCAATGTTCCCAAGGGCCTCAGGGCCCCAGACAATGCTTACACCAGAAACCCTTTTAAAGAAACAGTTTTGAACAAGTGTGGAAAAGGAAACCCCATTGTGTTAGAGTTCGGAGGAGTCTCGTGGAATCCAAGGCAGTGCTCACACTGGAGGGGAAGGACCCTAGAAGTCTAAGAGTAGGAGTTGAAAATAGAATGTGAAAATAGGGGATAGTTTTAGGAAAACAGTTTGAATTTTAGAAGTAAAATAGGAATAAACACAGTCATTGCAGCACCCTGAGTTCAAACAAAGAGTTGCATCAATCAAGCAAAGTATTAAAACAGGATCACAACCATTTCAAACAAGCTTCAGATTGCTTAGATTCAAATTAATCCATTAGTTATCATTAAGTAGGGCACATAGCATGCTGGGAACAGAATAATAAACAGACAACTATACAAAGAAGGGTAGTAGGGGTTGGGAACATAGAAGTCATTAGTCAGGAACACATAAAATAGGGTGAGAGTGAAAGCATGTTAATTAACAAGGACATACAGCATGTAGGGGCATGTTGATATCTCATAACAACTAGGTTCCATAAACTCAATAGGACATATCATACCGGTTAAGAGCCATAAACAGGAAACATATAATTCTAACTGCATATGATAACAACTAAATTACTGAATGGGACATAGCAACAGAAATGATCATGTTGATTTAAAGTAATAGACATGAAAGTCATAGAAGTCCGGCTTCACAGAAGCATTCATGCTAACCAAGGTCAATAATCAAGAAGGACATATGTAGTCATGCTAATTGAAATCAAGACACAGAAAAGACATGGATTAAACTACACAGAAGTGGTCATACTAATTGAGATCGATAAGCATGAGAGATGGGAGTTTAAACACAGAAGTAAACATGCTGATTTAAAGAAATAAACAAGAAAGACACATATCTAAATACAGAAGTATAGGATACTTACTAAAAGCAATAAACATGAAACACATATGTCTAAACACAAAAGTAGAGCAATAGGCAAGGAAAAGTACATAGGTTTAATCTTCAAGAATAATGAATGACAATAGGAGTGGAGACATACCAGTTAAAGATAGCAAAACAGAAGGTGAAAGTATACAGAACTCAGTGGTCTAGCCTTGGCATTCAGTCGGCTAGACAATTCAGTAAACAAAAGTAGCAGAAGGGTTTGAATTAAAGCAAAGTTTGTGTGTGTGTGTTTCTTTCTGAATTGTCTCCTTTTTCAAGAAGAATCAGAATGAGAGTTTATATAGCACTTAGTAAGGTAAAAAAAATAAGGCAAGAATAACTCAAAGTTCATAAAACAGGGTAATCAAATAAATCAACCAGTTAATTGGGGAATTAACCCAATCGATTGATAAAGAAAATCCGGGAGAGACCCCTTAGAATAGGGAGAGTCAATTAACAGTACAAAATTAGGGTTCAAATAAGGCAACAAATCAATCATATACCATATAGGAGCCAAATAAACCCCTAAATCAGACCAATAGTTTAATTAAGACAAGTATTACTAATTAAAGTCCAAAATAAGGAAATAGGTAAAATCACAGAGATATACATATTTTAACAGGAGAACATAATTCGAATCCTAGGGTTTAAAGTATATGCACAAAATTAGTCAAACCATTAAAGAACAATCGGATTCAAACACTTGAAAGTTGAAAAATAACCTTTTGAAGAAACTTATGACGAAACCCTAATCTTAGAAAAGCATTGGAATCAAATTGAAATAAAGAAAATAAAGGATTTTTGAGGAAAAATATCGAATAACACTTAAACGTTTCAGATCTACAAGGATCTAAACAGACCCAAGTAGTCATAAGATTAGGGTTTTCAAAAATGACAGAGATGAACGAAAAATGGTCTAAAACAATAGTTTCGAACCATAATTAGGAAGAAAAATAGTACTCACAAATGGAAATGGCCATAAACAGGCATGTGAGAAAGGTTTCGAACAAAACCAGGTTGAATCTCTTTAGGATTCTATCATAAATCAACAAAGTCGAACAACCAGAAGATGTAGAAGGCCGGCAAGGGCCGGAAATTACTGATGAATCTCATGAACGGTAAGATTTTCCGGTGATGGCGGCTAGGCTTTAGGGGAGTGATTGCGAGAGAAGGGGAGGGATTAGGGAAACGAAGACGGCGGGGAAAAGGAGAATGAGGGGGTTAGGGTTAGTCATTAGGTTAAAAAGGAAAGGAAAAATATGGACCGTTGATCTCAGAGATCAACGACCACGATTAGAGAAGGGTTTAGGCCAGGTAGATACAAAATTCGGCCTGGGGCGGATTGGGCTAAGTTTTAAGATATTTGGGCTGGAATAATTGGTTAGGTCTGAAAATCAAATTGAATTAAAAGGGCTATTTGTTAAATACCCAATTAATCAATAAATTAATTTGTAAAAATAATTAACAAATAATAAAAAATGATTTTCATGGATAAAAATGATTTAAAATAATTACTCATCATTATAAAAATATAAAAGCTACTTTCTGGTGAAATAATGTAATAATGTGTTTACTGCACTGTATAGCCGGCTAAAAGCCAAGGCTAGACCACTGAGTTATGCATACTTTCACCTTCTGTTTTGCTATCTTTAACTGGTATCTCTCCACTCTTATTGTCATTCATTATGCTACAAAGATTAAACCTATGTGATTTTCCTGCTTATTGCTCTACTTTTGCGTTTATACATGTCTTTCCTGTTTATTGCTTTTAATCAGTATGCTATACTTCTGTATTTAGATATGTGTCTTTCCTATTTATTGCTTTAAATAAGCATGTTTACTTCTGTATTTAAACCCCTGTCTCTCATGCTTATCGACTTCAATTAGTATGACAACTTCTGTGTAGTTTAATCCATGTCTTTTCTATATGTTGATTTCATTTAGCATGACTACCTATGTCTTTCCTAATTATTGACCTTGGTTAGAATGAATGCTTCTGTGAAGCCAGACTTCTATGACTTTCCTATCTATTGCTTTAAATCAGCATGATCATTTCTGTTGCTATGTCCCATTCAGTAATCTAGTTGTTATCACATGTAGTTAGACTTATATCTTTCCTTTTATGGCTCTTAATCAGTATGTTATGTCCTATTGAGTGTTATGGAACCTGGTTGTTATGAGATATCAACCTGCCCCTGCCTACTCTATGTCCTTGTTAATCATCATACTTTCACTCTCACCTTGTTTTATGTGTTAATGGCTAATGACTTCAATGTTCCCAACCCCTACTAGACTTCTTTGTATAGTTGTCTGTTTATTATTTTATTCCCAGCATGCTATGTTCCCCACTTAGTGATAACTAATGGATTAAGTTTAATCTAAGCAATATGAAGCTTGTCTGAAATGGTTGTGATCCTATTTTTATCATTTGCTTGATTGCTGCAAGTCTTTGCTTGAACTCAGGGTGCTGCAATGTAACGATCCGGCCGGTCGTTCCGTGATATTAGTCCCGTTTCCCCCATTTCTACTTTATCATATTTTGCTTAGCCTATATTTTTTGTGTTGGGTTAGTTGGTTCGGGTTCGGAGTGGTCGTTGTGAGATTTGAGACACTTAGTCTCTTAAATTAGTTTAATAGTTGAAAAAGTTAATTGGGAGTTGACTTATTGGTAAACGACCTTGGAATGCAGATTTTATGGCTCGGATACCTTCGTTAGGTGATTTGGGACTTAGGAGTGTGTTCAAATGAAGTTTTGACGTTCCATGTAGAATTAGGCTTGAATTGGCCAAAGTTAGTTTTTCTCGATTTTCGTTCGGCAGTGGAAAATAGGTTATCGAGGTCGGAATGATATTCCTGAAGTTGGAGAAGGTTCGTAATGTCATTTTGGATATGTGTGCAAATTTTCAGGTCAATCGGATGTGTTTTGGTTGGTTTTGGCATCATTTGCGAAATTTAGATGTTTCAAAGTTCATAGGTTTGAATTTGATGTAATTTTGGTGTTTTCGTGTTGTTTTTGGTGTTTCGAAGGATCGACTAAGTTTGAATGATGCTATGGGATGTGTTGGTATGTTTGGTTGGGGCCGCGAGGGGCTCAGGATGGATTTCGGATGGTTAGCGGAGGTTTGAACTTAGGAAACTGAAGCAAATAGCTGCTGGTGTTAATCTTCTAGTGTGGCCGCACCTGCAGATGGCAGCCGCAGGTGCAATGCCGTAGGTGCAAAGGACCTTGCGCAGGTGCGAAGATAGGCTAGGCAAGAGGGATCCGCAGATGGGAATCATGGGACGCACCTGCGAAGCCACATGTGTGGAAAAGGGATCGCAGGTGCGAGAATTGGATTGTTAGTGGGATTTCGCAGGTGCGGGTCCGTAGGTGCAAGGAAAGGTCCGCAGGTGCGGATTCACTGGGCAGAACAGTAAAAAATGGTGCCTCCGCGAATATTTTGGCATTTTCTCCTTTGTTGCATGCAGATTGAGCTGAAATAGAAGAAAATATTCGAGGGTCTTCAATGGAGGTAAGTTCCCGGATTATAACAGTCGTTTCTATGCTATTTTTTTCGGATTAGGTTTGGAATTTGAAGAATTATAGTAGAAAAAGTTTGGAAAAATTGGAGAAGGTTTGGAAAATTCTTTTGGCGATTTGGGTAGGCAATTGTGGTCCTATTGTGGTGTTCTTAGTATGTGTTGAATCGTGGAAGGATAAGGTTTCTAGTGATGTAAATTTAATCGAATTCCGAGACATGGGCCCGAGTCTCGGGTTTGGTCGAATTTTGAGAATTTTGTATAAATTGATAGTTTTCGATTGGGTTTTGTTCCTTTGGCGTGTATTGATGATCTTAATTTGGTTTTGGTTAGAGTCGGAGCAATCGGGAGCCAATTTGAGGGGCAAGAGCATCACATATTAGTATTTTGGCCCGATAGAGGTAAGTAGTGGTTATAAATCTTGTCTTGAGGGTATGAAACCCCGGACTTCATGTTTTTCACTGTTTTTAGCACGGTGCACATGTCAGATGACGTGTATGTGGCGCGCAATGGTTTTTGGATTGGACTTTGTCCTCTCTGCGGCAACTATTGAGTTGCGTATTTTACTCTAATCATATGTTAAATTGCGTTCTAAAGACTATTCCTATATTTGGGTTATAAGCCGTGTTTGGGGCCTCATGCTGACTTGTTTAGACCATTTGGGGGAATTTTACTGCTATATCCTCACTGCTGATTTATGATTTACACTCAGTCATATTGCCCTTAACTATTTTTGAAACACAACCTGGTTTACACTATTTTGAGATTTAAAAATGATGTTTTGGGTCGCGTACCCTGTTTTACTGATATGCCCGAGAGGATTTTGAGAGTTTCTGACAGAGTGAGGCCGAGGGCCTGATTGTGAAGCTATGATACGCCATGAGGTTTCTTGATATTAGAGATTGGCCTGAAGGAAGCCCTCCGGAGTCTGTACACACCCCCAGTGAGCGCATGTACCTATTGAGTGCGAGTGCTATTTGCCGAGTGCCGAGTGCCGAGAGATGAGTGATTGGGAGGCATGAGTGACAGCGAGGTTTCCCGAGGGGCTGATAGTGAGTGGCTGTGAGGTACTGAGTGAAGTTCTGCCCGAGGGGCTACTTATGATTTATTTCATTTTACACTAAATCCCTTCAGTTACTTTTAATTTCTGAAATTGTTGGAAAACACATTTTTCAAAGGATTTTTCGGAAGTTGGTTTTAAGGCAATGATGATTTCATATATCTATGTATATATGTTGTAAAGAAAGGATGTGCATATTTTGAACTGATGATATGGATTTTTATGTGTTTCTTACCGCTTAGACTTGATTTATTTTCATTACTACTGAGTTGGTGTACTCACATTACTACCTACACCCCTGTGTGCAAATATAGGTGCTGATACTGAGCGTTAGCCATCTATTCCATGCGGAGCCGGAGTTCGGGATATAGAGGTAGCTGTTCAGCGTCCGCATCATCTTTGTTTTCCCTTCTTTGGTTGTATCTTGCTATTCGTTCGGAGGTTTTGTATTATAATAGTAGACTTGCCGGTATAATTCTTAGTAGCTTATGACACGTTGACTCCGGATTTTGGGATGGTTTAGACTATTTAGCTATTTATTTTGCCTAATGAATTCAGAAATTCTATATACTTTATGAAATGTTGAAATTCGTTGGGATTTTAGAAAGAAACTGTAATTATGTGATTATTGGGTAGCCTAGTTCCACGATACGCGCCATCAGGACCGGTTTAGGATTTGGGGTCGTGACAAGTTGGTATCAGAGCCTAGGTTACATGAGACTTAACGATCATGAGAAGGTTTAGTATAGTCTTGAGGATCAGTATGGAGACGTCTATACTTATCTTCGAGAGGCTTCGGAAACCTTAGGAACAATCTCATTTTCTTGAATTCTTGAAATCTAAACTTCTGTTGTTTCCTTCTCTCACAGAAGGTGAGGACTCGCGCTACCAATCAGGATGGTCAGCCACCGGCTAGACCAGCGAGAGGTCGAGGCCGTGGTAGAGGTAAGGGGCCAGCCCGTGCAGCAACTGGGGCAGTGCCAGTTGATCCCCCTATAGTTTAGGGCCAGATTCTTGCCACAGTTACTCCAGCGGGACAAGCTCAGGCAACAACAATGCCTATTGTTATTCCAAGTCTCCAGGAGACCTTGGCTCAGATCTTGACGGTGTGTACCACCCCTGCTCAGGCAGTTTCCGCTACTTCTCAGGCCGGGGGAGGCAGACTGACTCCAGTTGCCCGGACACCTGGGCAGGGTACTCAGGGCCAGTAGACACCAGGGGCGGTTGCAGCCCAGCCGGTTGCTCCAGTTCGGGACTTCGTAGTTCTGGCTATGCTAGAGGACGAGCAGCGTAGACTGGAGAGGTTTAGTATACTACAGCCTCTGACATTTAGTGGTGCTGAGGGCGAGGATTCCCAGGGTTTTCTAGATAAGTGTCAGGGAATGCTGCGTACTGCTGGGATTTTGGAGACCAGTGGGGTCTCATTTGCTACATTTTAGTTTTCTGGTGCTGCTTTCACCTGGTATGAGTCTTTTGATAGGCGTAGGCCTGTTGTTTATGAACCCATCACCGGGCAGCAGTTCTCCACTATCTTTTTGAGAGAAGTATGTACCCCAGTCTCACAGGGAGGAGCAGCGCATGCTTTTTGAGGAGCTGCGCTAGGGGGAGCTATCAGTGACGCAGTATGAGAAGCGGTTCTCGGATTTGGCTTGTCATGCTACCGAGTTGGTCCCTACTGATAGGGAGAGGATTAGGAGATTTGTGGATGGCCTCACTTATCAGCTCCGCCTTTTCATGACCTGGGAGAGAGTACTAGATGCCACATTCGAGCAGGTTGTTGACGTTGCTCGAGATATTGAGTCGGTTCGCCGCCAAGAGGGGGAGGAGAGGGAGGCCAATAGGCCTCGTAGATCGGTCAGTTCTAGTGGTACTCCTTCTAGGGACAGTTTTAGCATAGTAGAGTATGTTCATTCAGGCCTCCTCAGTCAGCCCTCCCAGTTTATAGTGGTGCATCTTCAAGGCATGGTCCCCGTTGTTCTCAGCCAGGCTGTAATTCATTCGGTGCCCTCCCAGCTCAAAGTGCTGCTCGAGCACCACAAGTTCAGAGTTCTTCTATGCATGAGTCTTCCAGTGGTCATTCTGGTGCCAGAGGTTTCTATCAGTCCCCGCCCCTAGCTCCAGGGAGTTGTTTTGAGTGTGGAGAGTTTGGGAACATGTGGAGACAGTGTCCCCGTCATCCCGGTGGTTCTTCTCAGCAGAGGGGCCAACCATAGACTTCAGCTCCAGTTACTTCACCACCCGCCCAGGTAGCCAGGGGTGGTAGTCAGTCAGCTAGGCCGCCCTAGAGGGGGAGGTCGAGTAGGTGGAGGTCAGGCCCGTGTGTATGCATTTCCAGCCATGCCAGATGCTATGGCCCCCGATGTAGTGATCGCAGGTATTGTTCTTAGTCTGTTGCCTAGATGCTTTGGCTTTATTTGACCCTGGTTCTACATATTCCTGTGTTTCTTCATATTTTTCACATTTCCTAGATATGCGCGTGAGTCTTTAGTTACCTCTGTTCATGTGTCGACTCTGGTGGGCGATACTGTTGTTGTGGACCGTGTGTATCGATCGTGTGTGATATCTATTGGGGGTCTAGAGACCCGAGTGGACCTGCTGTTACTCAGCATGGCCAATTTTGATGTGATATTAGGCATGGATTGGTTATCTTCGTGTCATGATGTTCTTGATTATCATGATGCGACCGTGACCTTAGCTATGCCAGGATATCTGAGGCTTGAGTAGAGAGGTTCTTCTGGGTATATGCCTAACAGCGCGATTTCCTACCTGAAGGCTCAGCGCATGGTTAAGAAGGGGTGTTTATCTTATCTGGATTTTGCGAGGGATGTCAGTGGTGAGACTCCTGATATTTATTCGGTTCCTATGGTCCGTGACTTTTTGGACGTGTTTCCTGCAGCCCTGCCGGTTATGCCACTTGATAGGGACATTGATTTTGGTAGTGTCCTGGAGCGAGGCAGCCAGCCTATTTCTATTCCACCTTATCATATGGCACCAGCGGAGCTAAAGGAATTAAAGGGGCAACTTCAGGAACTCCTAGATAAGGGGTTCATTCGGCCTAGTGTGTCACCATGGGGTGCATCGGTGTTGTTCGTAAAGAAGAAGGATGGTTCTATGCGTATGTGTATTGACTATCGACAGCTGAACAGGTTACGGTGAAGAATCGATATCCCTTGCCTCGTATAGATGACTTGTTTGATCAGTTACAGGGTGCTAGGGTATTTTCCAAGGTTGACTTGCGTTCCGGTTATCATCAGTTGATGATTCGGGGGCCATACATCCCGAAGACTGCTTTCAGTACTAGATATGGTCATTATGAGTTCCTGGTTATGTCATTTGGGTTGACCAATGCCCCAGCAGCTTTTATGCACTTGATGCATAGTGTATTTCTGCCTTATCTGGATTCTTTTGTCATCGTGTTCATTGACGATATCTTGGTGTATTCCCGATATCGGGAGGATCATGAGCAGCATTTGAGAGTTGTGCTTCAGACCTTGAGAGAAAAGAGACTGTATGCAAAATTTTCGAAGTCTGAGTTCTGGCTTGATTTAGTAGCATTCTTGGGGCACGTGGTGTCCAGTGAGGGTATTCACGTTGATCTGAATAAGGTAGAGGTGGTGCAGAGTTGGCCTAGACCATCATCAGCTATTGAGATTCGCAGTTTCCTTGGTTTGGAAGGGTACTATTGCCGTTTCGTCGAGGGATTTTCATCTATTGCAGTACCTATGACCAGACTGACCCAGAAGTGTGCTCAGTTCAGATGGACTGAGGAGTGTGAGGAGAGCTTCCAGAATCTCAAGTCAGCATTGACTACAACTCCAATATTGATTTTGCCTACGGGTTCAGGTTCTTATACAGTATACTGTGATGCCTCGAGAGTTGGCCTTGGAGCGGTTTTGATGCAGGACGGTTGGGTGATTGCCTATGTAGACAGTTGAAGGTGCACGAGAAGAAATATCCAATGCATGATCTTGAGCTAGCAGCTATTGTTCACGCCTTGAAGATTTGGTGTCATTATTTGTATGGAGTGCATTGTGAGATTTTCACTGATCACCGTAGTCTGCGGCATCCACTTAAGCAGAAGGATCTGAATTTGCATTAGAGGAGGTGGTTGGAGCTTCTCAAGGATTATGACCTCACTATTTTATATCATCAGGGGAAGGCCAATGTAGTGGCCGATGCCCTGAGTCGCAGAGCGGAGAGTTTGGGGAGTCTAGCCTACCTTCCAGTAGCAGCGCGACCTTTATCACTTGATGTTCAGGCTTTAGCGGGTCAGTTGGTGAGATTGGATATATCAGTGCCTCCGCGGGTATTGGCTTGTGCAGCCTCCAGGTCTTCTCTTTATCATCAGATTAGAGCACGCCAGTATGATGATCCATAATTTCTTTTTCTTTAGGATAGGGTCTGTCGCGGTGATTCTAGGGATGTGGTTATTGGTGATGATGGGGTCATGAGGATGCAGGGTCGAATTTGCATCCCTAATGTAGATGGGCTTCGAGATTTGAGTCTAGCTGAGGCCCATAGTTCGCGATATTCCATTCACCGGGGTGCCGCGGAGATGTATCAGGATCTGCGACAGCATTATTGGTAGAGGCTGATGAAGAAAGAAATTGTTGAGTTTGTGGCTCGATGTCTCAACTGTCAGCAGATCAAGTATGAGCACCAGAGACCAGGTGGATTGCTCCAGATATTTGATATTCAGGAATGGAAGTGGGAGCGTATCACCATGGATTTCGTAGTTGGACTCCCACGGACTTCGAGGAGGTTTGATGCATGGGTTTTTGTGGATTGGCTGACCAAGTTCGCGCACTTCATTCATGTTGGTACTACTTATTATTCAGAATGGTTAGCTGAGATTTATATCAGGGAGGCTGTCCGATTGCATGGGGTTCCAGTTTCTATCATTTCTGACAGAGGCGCTCTGTTCACATCTCATTTTTGGAGATCCATACAGAGAGAGTTGGGTACTCAGGTCGAGTTGAGCACAGCGTTTCATCCTCAGACAGACGAGCAGTTGGAGCCTACTATACAGATTTTGGAGGATATGTTGCGTGCCTGTGTCATTGATTTTGGGGGGTCATGGGACCAGTTTCTACCACTCGCGGAGTTTGAATATAATAATAGTTATTAGACGAGTATCCAGATGGCTCCGTATGAGGATTTATATCGTAGGAGGTGCAGATCTCCGGTTGGTTAGTTTGAGTCGGGCGAGGCTAGACTATTTGGCACAGACCTGGTTCAGGATGCGTTGGGTAAGGCAAAGTTGATTCCGGAGCGGCTTCGCACGGCGCAATCTAGGCAGAAGAGCTATGCAGACCGTAAGGTCCTGGATGTGTCTTTCATGGTTGTGGATAAGGTATTACTGAAGGTGTCACCCATGAAGGGTGTTATGCGGTTCGGGAAGAGGGGAAAGTTGTGTCACAGGTTCATTGGGCCATTTGGGGTGCTTCAGAGAATTGGGGAGGTGGCTTATAGACTTTCCTTGCCTCCCATCTTGGCGAGTATTCATCCGGTGTTCCATGTTTCAATGCTCCGAAAGTATGTCGGTGACCCGTCTTATGTTTTGGACTTCAGCATGGTTCAGGTCGAGGGTGATATGTCATATGAGGTAGAGCCAGTGGCTATTTTAGGTCATCAGGTCAGAAAGCTGAGGTCTAAGGATATAGCTTCAGTGGATGTTCAGTGGGGAGGACAACTGGTAGAGGATGCCACCTGGGAGATCGAGTGGGAGATGCGGAGCAGATATCATCACTTATTCGAGGCTCTAGGTATGTTTCTAGACTCCTTCGAGGACAAACGTTTGTTTAAGAGGGGAAGGATGTAACGACCCGGTCGGTCGTTCCGTGAGATTAGCCCCGTTTCTCCCATTTCTGCTTTATCATATTTTGCTTAGCCTATTTTTGTTGTGTTGGGTCAGCTGGTTCGGGTTCGGAGTCTCTTAAATTAGATTAATAGTTGAAAAAGTTAATTGGGAGTTGACTTATTGGTAATCTTTCTTGGAATGCGGATTTTATGGCCTAGATAGCTTCGTTGGGTGATTTGGGACTTTTGAGTGTGTTCGAAATGAAGTTTTGAAGTCTGGTGTAGAATTAGGCTTGAATTGGCGAAAGATAGTTTTTGGCGATTTCCTGTCGGCAGTGGAAAATAGGCTATCGGGGTCGGAATTTTCAGATGTGAAAATTTTCAGGTCAATCGGATGTGCTCTGGCTGGTTTCGGCATCATTGGTGAAATTTAGAAGTTTTAAAGTTCATAGGTTTGAATTTGAAGTAATTTTGGGGCTTTCGTGTGGTTTTCGGTGTTTCGAAGGATCGACTATGTTTCAATGATGCTATGGGGTGTGTTGGTATTTTTGGTTGGGGCCCCGAGGGGCTCGGGATGGATTTCGAATGGTTAGCGGAGTTTTGAACTTAGGTAATTGTAGCAAATAGCTACTGGTGTTAATCTTCTGGTGTGGTCGCGCCTGCGGATGGGCAGCCGCAGGTGCGAAATACCTTGCGCAGGTGCGAAGATATGCCAAGCAAGAGGGATCCGCAGGTGCGAGGCATGGGACGCACCTGTGAATCCGCAAGTGCGGTAAAGGGATCGCAGGTGCGAGAAATGGACTGTTAGTGGGATTTGCAGGTGCGTACCTGGGACCGCAGGTGCGGGTCCACAGGTGCGAGGAAAGGTCTGCAGGTGCGGATTAATTGGACATAACAATATAAAATGGTGCCTCCGCGAATATTTTGGCATTTTATCCATTGCTATATGCGGATTGAGCTGAGTTGAGAGCAAATTGAAGAAAGAATTTGAGGGTCTTCAATGGAGGTAAGTTCTCGGATTATAAAAGTCGTTTCTATGCTATTTTGTTCGGATTAGGCTTGTAATTTTAAGAATAAAAGTAGAAAAAGTTTTGAAGAATGGGAGGATGTTTGGAAAATTCTTTTGGTGATTTGGGTAGGAAATTGTGGTCCGATTGTGATGTTCTTGGCATGTGTAGAATTGCGGGAGGACGAGGTTTCTAGTGATGTAAATTTTATTAAATTCCGTGACGTGGGCCTAGGGCTCGGGTTGGGCAGTATTTTGTATAAATTGATAGTTTAGCGTGTATTGATGATGTTAATCTAGTTTTGGTTAGATTCGGAGCAATCGGGAGCCAATTTGAGGGGAAAGAGCATGCGGATTAGTATTGTGGCCCGGTAGAGGTAAGTAATAGTTATAAATCTTGTCCTGAGGGTATGAAACCCCATACTTCATATTTCTCACTGTTTTTAGCATGGCGCACATGTCGGATGACGAGTATGTGGCACTCACTGATTTTTAGATTGGACTTGGTCCTCTCCGCGACAACTATTGAGTTGAGTATTTTACTCTAATCATATGCTAAATTGCGTTCTAAAGACTATTCCTATATTTGGGCTATAAGCCGTGTTTGGGGCCTCGTGCCGGCTTGTTTACACCCCTTAGGGGATTTTAATTGTTATTTCCTCATTGTTGATTTATGATTTACACTCAGTCATATTGTGCTTATCTGTTTTCTAAACTAAGCCTGATTTACACTATTTTGAAATTTAAAAATGATGTTTTGGGTTGCGTACCCCATTTTACTGATACGTCTAAGGGGCTTTTGAGAGGTTCTGATTAAGTGAGGTCGAGGGCCTAATTGTGAGGATATGATACGCCACGAGGTGGCTTGATATTAGCGCTTGGGCTGAAGGAGCCCCTCCGGAGTCTGTACACACCCTCAGTGAGCGCAGGTACCTATTGAGTGCGAGTGCTGAGTGCCGAGTGATGAGTGTTTGGGAGGCATGAGTGACAACGAGGTTGCCTGAGGGGCTGATACTGAGTGGATTTGAGGTGCCGAGTGATGTTCTACCCGAGGGGCTACTTATGATTTATTTCATTTTACACTAAATCCCTTCGGTTACTTTTAATTTCTAAAATTGTTGGAAAACACATTTTTCAAAGGATTTTTCTGAAGTTGGTTTTAAGGCATGATGATTTCATATATCTATGTATATACTGTTGGAAAAAAAAAGGATGTGCATATTGTGAACTGATGATATTGATTTTTATGTGTTTCTTGCCGCTTAGACTTGATTTATTTTCATTACTACTGAGTTGGCGTACTCACATTACTCCCTGCACCCCTGTGTGTAGATACAGGTGCTGATACTGAGCGTTAGCCATCTATTCTGTGTGGAGCCGGAGCTCGGGATATAGAGGTAGTTGTTCAGCGTCCGCAGCATCTCTGTTTTCCCTTATTTTGTTGTATCTAGCTATTAATTCGGAGGTTTTGTATTATAATAGTAGACTTGCTGGTATATTTCTTGGATGCTCATGACATGTTGACTCCGGATTTTGGGATGGTTTAGACTATTTAGTTATTTATTTTGCCTAATGAATTCAGAAATTCTATATACTTTATGAAATGTTGAAATTGGTTGGGATTTTAGAAAGAAACTGTAATTATGTGATTACTGGCTAGCCTAGTTCCACGATAGGCGCCATCACGGCCGGTTTAGGATTTGGGGTTGTGACATGCAATGACTTTGTTTATTCCTATTTTACTTATAAATTTCAAACTGTTTTCCTAAAACTATCCCCTATTTTCATATACTATTTTCATCTCCTACTCTTAGACTTCTAGGGTCCTGCCCGGCCAGTGAGAGCACTGCCTAGGAGTCCATGAGACTCCTCCGAATTCTGACACACTGGGGCTGTCTTTTCTGCAATTGTTCAAAAGTTTTTCTTTAAAAGGGTTTCTGGTGTAAGCATTGCACGAGGTCCCTGAGGCCCTTGGGAACTTTGACGCACACGAAAACCATTTGGTATATATTATGAGATACTGGCACACTGAAGACTTGGTTGAAGGCCTGGATCTCCAGGTTTATTGTTGGGCCTATCCAGACTCCCTATAGCATAGTAATTTCATTTTGTAATTCATTTATATCTGGTCTATAATAATATTTCTTGTAAAAACATATATTGGGGTTATTAGTAAAGCTGGGAGGGATTTTTATATATCTTTGTTGGGATCGGGTAGAAATCATGCCTATAGGATTGTTGTGATTATTTATATGCGTTAGAAATCATGTCAATAGGATTGTTATGATTGTTTATATGCATTAGAAATCATGCCTATAAGATTGTTGGGATTATTTATATGCATTAGAAATCATGCCTATATGATTGTTTTGATTTTTTTATGCACTAGAAATCATGTCTATAGGACTTATCTTATTATTTGTCCTGAATTTCCACTCTATATCCTGGAAATCTTGTTTTCTGTGTAAAAATTCATGTTCGTGCATGTATTCAAGTGTCAATGTGCATTAGAAACCATGCCTATAGGATCTTCTTTGGGACTTATCAAACTCATATAACATCTTGCTCACTTAGATATCATATCCTTAGGAAATTATATTTGAAATCAGCATGCCTATAAGGAATCAGTATAAGAACAGTTCGACATTTAGATATCATGTTTGCAGAAATAAAAAATGTAAAATCAATATATGTGTTTATGTCTTGAAGTAATGCTTGTGATCATTTTCAGTCCATAGACAACATGCATATAGGGGCTAAATAGATAAAATCTGCTTGTTATAAGTCAATCGCTAGTTTATTATTGTGTTCTGATTCACACTTAGATACTATGTCTATAGGATCCTGCCCATCTATCACCTAGGCAGACCTGTAGGTTGATTAAAGTTCTGAAATTTAAAACTGTGTTGTTTGACTACCTACAAACTGCCTATATTCAGTAAGCCATAAAAACCAGTAGGCAAACTGATTAGGTGTTCACTGCCCCGCCTTAAAAAATTCTGCATATTCTGCTTTTGTGCTCACCTAGATATCCTGTTACAGGACTTTAAAGTGTATAAAATTGCTATTAGAGACGTGCAATTGTTTTCTTATTTGTGGAGGTAAATGTGATCCTTTGACTGCTTTGTTATATGACATCCCTATCTGTTTTTTTTTGTCGCTTAGATTTTCTCCTTTTAAGCACGATAGACGATTCTAGAACCACTTTAATAGAGGTCCTGAACACCTCTAGGGCCATAGGTAAAAGGGGCGAATAATGCACGCATAGAGTATGTATTTAATTAGAATCGCTTAAGTAATAATTAAGGGGAGGGTAGTTGGGTAGTAAATGATAAGATGACATGTGCGCTAATGCTACGCGTAACACCTTTATTTGGGAAAAGTTTACCGAGTATTGCACAGAAGTGATCCTATAGGCTAATAAACCTAGGACCCCTTTTATCCCCATTTAAAAATGATCTTTACTTGTTTAAATTGCTTTATGACTAATTCACTTTAATTGAGTTTGGCCGGGACCCACCACTGTGGACCTTGAGGGTTCCTAATACCTTCCCCTCAAGGTAATTTCGAGCTCTTACCCAATCTCTGGTAATATAAACTGATTTATGAGTTACTTGATTTAGGTGGCCTAACACACCTTAATCCGTTAGGTGACGACTCTTCAAATTCCATACCCCTTTCCAAAAGGAAGTGAGTTGTCCCAAAATGTCGAAACCGGGACTCTGCGAGGAAACAGGGGGGGGGGGGTACAAATGGTGATGAATTGGATGAAAATCCCTGCACAAATCGGCGGTAATAACTTGCTAATCCCAGGAAACTCTTGATCTCAGTCACTGAAGAAGGACGCGGCCAAATCTGAACCGCCTCAATATTCTTGGGATCCACCTTAATACCCTATCCTGATACAATATGCCCCAAGAATGCTATTGACTCTAGAAAAAATTAATACTTGGAGAACTTAGCATATAGCTTCTGCTCTCGCAAGGTCTGAAGCATTACCCTAAGATGTTGTTCGTGCTCCCCCAGGCTACGTGAGTATATCAAGATGTCATCAATGAAGACAATAACAAAGGAATCAATATAAGGCGACACCATGTTCATCAAGTCCATAAATGCCACTGTGGAATTAGTCAAGCCAAAGGACATCCCCAGAATTTCATAATGGCCATATCTAGTACGGAAAGCAGTGTTCGGGACATCTGAGTCCCGAATCTTCAGCTGATGATACCTTGATCTCAAGTCGATCTTAGAGAACACCCTAGCACCCTGCAACTGTTTGAACAAATCATCAATGCGGGGCAACGGGTACTTGTTCTTGATAGTAGTCCAGTTCAATTGGCGGTAATAAATGCACATCCACGTAGTCCCATCCTTCTTCTCCATAAACAACACTGGTTCACCCCAAAGTGACACACTTGGTCTCACACACCCATTTTCTAACAACTCCTCAAGCTGCTTCTTCAACTCCTTCAACTCTTTTGGAGCCATACGGTACGGTGGGATAGATATAGGTTGGGTGCATGGAGCCAAATCAATACAAAACTCAATATCACAATTTGGTGGCATGCCTAGAAGATCATAAGGGAACACATCGGTGAACTCCCGGACCACTGGAACTGAATCAATCGTCGGAGAATCTGTGGTGGTGTCCCGAACATAAGCTAGATAAGACAAACAACCCTTCTTGACCATATGCCGAGCCTTCATAAAAGAAATAACCCGACTAGATGTACTGACTGAGGACACTTCCACTCTCACCTCGGCAACTCTGGCATCGTTAAAGTAACAGTCTTGGCATGGCAATCTAGGACCGTGTGATACGGGGATAACCAGTCCATGCCCAGGATGACCTCAAAGTCGATCATGTCAAGCAACAAGAGATCTTCTCTAGTCTCAAAACTATAGAATGTGACCACACAGGACCGGTAGATCTGATCCACAACTACAGAATCGCCCACAAGAGTGGACACATGAATATGAGTACCCAAGGACTCACGAGGAATATCCAGAAAATGAGCAAACAAAGATGATACATATGAATAGGTAGACCCTGGATCAAATATCACTGAAGCATCCCTACCGCAAACGGAAATAATACCTGTGATAACTGCATCTGAGGCCAATGCATCTTGTCTAGCCGGAAAAGCACAAAATCTGGCTGGAGCGCCGGCTGGCTGGCCTCCACCAGACTAAGCAGTAGCCGGCCGACCTCTACCCGTCTGGCCTCCACCTCTAGGACGGCCCCTTCTAGTCTGTCCTCTGCCTTCTTGATGGTTGGGCAGCCGGTGCTGTAATCATAGGCTACTGACCCTGCTGCACTGCCTTGCCCCAAAGTCTGGGGCAGTATCTCCTCATGTGACTAAGGTCTCTACACTCGAAATAACCCTTCGGTGCGGTGACCCGCTGCCCCGATGTATGACCCTGATGGCCGGTATACCCACTGGAAGAAGCCTGAATAGCTGGTGGGCGGCATGAACTCTCTGGTATGTCCCTGAAATAGGGGCACGCTGGAGCACCTCGAGGAGGTGGTATTGCTGAATATGGGAGCCTGCTGGGCTGACACCTCCCAAACTGACCTATGCCCCTAGCAGGGGCACCTCTAAACACTCTAGAGAATCCAGTCCTCTTGTCCTGCAGCATCTACTCTCTACCACTCAGACGGTAGCCCTCAATCCTCCGAGCGATCTATACCACTAGTTGATAAGAAGTCCCCATCTCCACCTCTCGGCCCATGTTGGCCCTAATACAAGAATGCAACCCTGCAACAAACCTTTGCACCCTCTCTGCGTCAGTAGGAAGAACCATCAGTGAATGGCATGATAACTCAAAAAACCTCGCCTTATAGTTGGTCACTGACATCTGACCCTTCTCAAGCTGCTCAAACTAATACCGCAACTCTTCCCTCTTAGAGGGTGGAATATACCTATCCAGTAAAAGTTGAGTGAACTGACTCCAAGTAATGGGTGTAGAACCCGCTGGCCTGCCAAGAACATAAGACTACCACTATCTACGGGCCCTACCCTCCAGCTGGAACGTAGTGAAGTCAACCCCATGAGACTCCAATATCCTCATATTGTGCAGTCCTTCCCTGCACCTATCGATGAAAGCCTGGGCATCCTGATGATGCTCACCCCTAAAGACAAGAGGGTGTAGCCTAGTCCATCTGTCAAATAACTTATGCGGATCGCCGTTCGCAGCTGGTCTGGGCTCAGGTGCTACTGTTTCAACTGGCTGGGCCACATCCGCGTGTAGTGCACCCAAAGTCTGATCTACCACAGTTGCATGCCCTAGGTCTTGGGAAGTAGGGGTCTGTGCTCCCCCTCCTGCCTGAGATGTGGTCGGGTACGCTGGAGGTAGGCTCAGCTGCGGGCACCTTTCCCCGCTCCTTAATGATAGGATCCCCCGCAGGATCTGCTGGTGGTGCAACTGGGGCAGCTCTGGGATGCCCTACTTCTCTACCTCGGGCTGGTACCCTCCCCCGGCCTCTACCTCGGCCTCCAGCAATGGGGGGAGCAAGTCCTCCCGGGTTTGGAACATCTGTTGTGCGCGTCCTCACCATCTATGAGAGAATAGAAGAAGGAAATTTAGTATACCATCAACTTCACGATAGAATAAGAATAAAGAGTTGTTCCTCCTAACACCATATAGCCTCTCGAAGATAAGTACAGACGTCTCCGTACTAATCCGCATGACTCTATTAAGTTTGCCCATGACTAGTGAGACCTACGTGAACCTAGTGCTCTGATACCATGTCGTCACGACCCAATTTCCAATTTAGGTTGCGATGGTGCCCAACACTGAGGTTAGTCAAGCCAACATTAATCAACTAATGGGTTTCATTTATTTTAACAAAACATTTCCAACCTTTACTAAATCTTAAATTTAAAATAGATGATAATTAACAAGTTCATAGTAATAGAGATACAACCCAAAATAATAGTCTACGAAGTGTTTTTCAGGAACTAGTGTCATACGTACTAGGGCAACTAGTAGAAGTTAACTCTTGTATGTTGTTGAACGGCTCAGAAGGGGTAGCTCATTGTGAGATCTAGTGAATCAGGAACGCGCGCCGGACGGGTAACTAGATGCACCTGCCTCAGATCCTGTATAGTTAAGTACATAAGCGTAGTATGAGTACATAAACAACATATACCCAGAAAGTATCTGGTCTAGCCTCGAAGTAGTGACGAGGGGTCGACTTGACACTTACTAAGGCCAATATCAATAATATTTAGGTGTTACACTAAACATAAATAACATGAATATGATGACAGTCCCAAAAGAAGGAGAAATAGGATATTACTTCTTAACAATATATCAATTTCAGTCATGTCATGTAATAAGTACATTACAATCACTTTAGCAGAGAATATCACGAAAATCCACATAAGTAACATGTGCACATCATGCCGAGGTCGTACGGCCCGGTCCGACATAATAATATTTTGTGCACTGCCAGATGGTCGAATGGCACGAACCATAGATGCCTATTTCTATCGAGGCTGTCATGACCCCAAATCCTAAGGCGGTCGTGATGGCGCCTATCTTAGAACTAGGCTAGCCAACCATTACAGACTATCATAATATTTCATAATTTCCCAAAATTAGCAGATTTTAGAACACTAGAATGAGATGAACAACTTATACACTTTCCCAAAACCCGGAGTCAACTGTCATGAGCATCTAGGACTGTAAATGCAATGTACAATATAGTGATTTGCTACTACAAAAGTCTGAAGTACAAATGACAAAAAAAGCTATGATCTGAGGAAATGAAAAGAGCTAACCTGGGGACGCTGAGCAGCTATCTCGATCCTCGAACAAACTCCAGGCACGTTCGAAAATCAACTAGTGAGATGGTCCTATTTCTGGATATGCACACAGAGGTGCATGGAGTAACGTGAGTACGCCAACTCAGTAAGTAATCAAAGTAACTAAAAACTTGAGTGTAGTGACGAGAATTTATAAAACATGTAAATCCATATAATGAGTAACAGTGGAAATGAATAAATCAAGTCAATAATCTACATTCCGAATATTTCATAAAACTCCAATTTCCATTTTAAAATCTCGCATAAAAACATTTGTCCAACATTATAATCTGAGGCTCAGTGTAAAGAAGAGTGAAAACAGTAGTTTCATAAATCATAAGCCCCTCGGGCACAATATCACTCACAATAAAGCCTCTCGGGCAAGCCTCTCAGTCACTCATGACTCCACTATCAGGATCTCATTCTCTCACTTAAACACTCGTACTCAGCAAGTACCATGAATACACACAACTGCTGCGACGGGCAGCCCGATCCAACATATGTGTATATATATATTTATACTACTGCGGTGTGCAGTCCGATCTTTATAACATACGATGCGGCATACAGCCAGATCCATATAATAGTCGATTGCGCCTACTAGGGGTGTACAGACTCTGGAGGGGCTCCTACAGCCCAAGCGCTATAATTGCTACGGCGTGCAACCCGATCCAATATGTACATTGCTGTGACGTGCAGTCCGATTCATATATAACATATATTGTTGCAGCGTTCATCCTGATCCATAACGATCCTCAAATACTCGGCTCTCGGCCTAGACATATATATTGCTACGGCGTGTAGCCCGTTCCATAACTATCCTCACATACTCGACTCTCGGCCTGGACATATATATTGCTATGGTGTGCAACTCGATCCATAACTATCCTCACATACTCAGCTCTCGGCCTGACTCAGTCATCCTCACAAGCCACTTGGACAATTCATCTCAACTCACGGGACTCAGCCCAAAATACTTCTCAGAGTTTCAAAGCAGTGTGATAACAGTGAAAATAACAAGTGGTAAACATGATTGAGTTCACATATGTTCTATTAGGATAGTGGTAGAATAGTGTAAAAGTACCTCGGAGGGTCTAAACAGGTCGGAACAAGGCCCCAAGCATGGCTCATAGCCCATATCTATTGGGGGTCTAGAGATTAGAGTGGGCTTGTTGTTTCTCAGCATGGTTTATTTTAATGTGATACTGGGCATGGATTGGTTATCCCCATGTCATGCTAATCTTGATTTTCACGCTAAGACCGTGACCCGGGCTATGCCCGGAGTTCCGAGAGTTGAGTGTAGAGGGTCTATTGAGTTATGCGTGTGGTTTGTGTCGGTGTGTGCGGGGCTTGTCCGCTGTCGTATAAATTTTATTTGGAAGCATTCAAGTGTTATGGCTTGTCAGGTGTATGCGAATCCCGAAAGGTTTATGGTGGTATAGACCACTACTAAAGGATTTGCATGTATGGTGATGGTGAGAATTCACTCGTGTGTTGTTATGGTTCTCTTGAATTGAGGCGAGAAAAAAAGGGATTCTACATAAAGGGGTGTTCACCCTATTAGTGGTTCAGGAGTTATGATGGAATTCTTGTCCTATCTCATATTGGCATGTTAGGTGTAGTGAACAGTATGTAACTGAGTGTATGAATCGAGATTGCGGTTCGGTGTTAACAAAGATGTCATGAGCTCGGATAAGCAAGGAAACTGGTATTGTCTTCAGTGAGTTGAATGTTTAGAGTAAATTGGTGTTGTCTTCAGTGTCACCTGAGATCAGTGTTTGGTGAAAGAGGCTTTGTATCCTGGTTATGGGTTCTTGATTTATTTTCGGTGTTAGTGTGGTGGGTGGTATGGATGTGAAGACTTGTTACCTCGTGTGAAAGGTCACGGGAGCATGACCACGGGAAGATTATATAAGTGTGACATGTAGTCACCTGATTGATTGAAGATTTAGACCAAGTATAAGCGAGAGTAATATTGATTATTCGAGAATTTATGCCTGGAAGGCGTTCAGATCAGTTGGTTGTGGGTTGTGGGGTGTTTGTCCTGGCTATGATGGTTGTTCTTATGTGTTATGTGAGGAAGTGGGTTATTATGGACCTAGGTAAAGCTATTAGCCTAGTTCAATGTGAGCGGAATCGGCTTGAGGGTTGTGAATGGATTCAATGTGGTTGTGGGATCCATGTTAATCAGGTGTGTTCATTCCAGTATGGCGCTTCTCAAGGAGGGACATAGGATTATCAGATGTTGTTCCGTCTTCGTCCAATACATGTAATATTATGATTGTGTCGTGTGAGTTGTGAAACAGCTTGATAATCCTTGTGTGTTGAGTCTCCGTGTAGTGATGAGGTTATGTGAGCAGGAGAGCTCTTGAGATTCTGAGTATATATGTCGCACATCAGTTGTGCTCGAGTTTGGTAGCGTATGACTCTATCGGTCTCCCCAGGATGGTATTATTCACTTAGCATGCTTGTGACCGATATTCGATAATTTGTAACGGGGAGAAATTCACCTCCGTGTATACCTCCTTGTGTGAATTTTATGATGGGATCGGGTGGCGCGCCTCCATGGGTATATTATTTGGATCGGGTTGCACGCCGCAATAGTGTGATATTAAGTACGGTTCCCTATAATTATTTTCTTGTGTTTCACTTCCTATTTTATGAGAAAAGTTGATATTAGTTATGTGAGTTGAGTAGTCCCTTCCTAAGTCATTTTCTTATGTATCATGTTCGAGTTGTGGCCTATTGGCGCATTGTGGAATCGTGTGAGGCTGATGGTCATGTCTGGAACTGAGTAGTTCATACTGGGTGAGATGATTATTGCAGGATATACATATATATATATATATATATATATATATATATATATCATAAGGTGCATTGGGAGCATCATATTCGTGGAATTTTGGCTATTAAGGTTCAGGGAATGTCATCGTGGTTGGATGATTAAATATGCGGTGTATGGTTGCTAAATTCAGCAAAGGTATGCAGTCATGTTTTGGTACCTCGTGTGGTAGTTGATACAGTGTTTATATATATTGGAAACAGGCATGGCAGAGAATTTCAGGTGTTGGAACTGGGTTCTTAGCTTATTGTTTGGATAAAAGAGGACGTCTTTAGATTTGATCAAGCTAATCTATTCAACTGAGTGGTGGCAGCACATGTAGGTTCACGAAGTGTTAAACAGTGATTTCAAGAAACTCCAAAGCAGTTCTTAGCACATTCAAGGACGAACGCATGTTTAAGTGGGAAAGAATGTAATGACCCGACCGGTCATTTTGAGATCTAACGCGTCATTCGGCAGTTTGAGACTGTGAGCAGCTTTGTTTTAGGTATTATGACTCGTAGGCATGGTCGGAATTGAGTTTCAGGATGTTTGGAGTCAATTTGGAAAGAAAATTCTCATTTCGGGAGCCTTAAGTTGGAAGGATTGACTAGGATTGAATTTTTGAGAAAATGACCTCGGAATCAGGATTCGAAGGTTCTAGCAAGCTCGTATGATGATTTCGGACTTGAGCGTATTTTCGGATCGGGTTTTGGATGACCCGGGAGCATTTCAGCGCAAATTGTAGAAGTTAGCATTTTAGAAGAAATTTCATAAGTCTGGGTTGAAGTGCATTTCATTGTTATTGATGTCCGTTTGGGATTCCAAGTCAGGGATTAGCTCCGTATGGTGATTCTGGAGTTGGGAGCGTGATCAGAAGTGAATTCGGAGGTTCGTAGGTCATTTTAAAGTCATTTCACTAAAGATAGAACTTTGAAGTTTTTTGAGAAGTTTGACCGAGAGTTTGACTTTTTGATATTGGGGTCGGATTCCAATTTCGAAAGTTGGAGCAGGTCCATAATATCGAATATGACTTGTTTGCAAAACTTGAGGTCAATCGGACGTGATTTGATAGGTTTCGGCATCGAATGCAGAAGTTTCAAGTTCTAAAGTTCATTAAGGTTGAATTGGGGTGCGATTCATGATTTCGACGTTTCTTGATGTGATTTGAGGCCTCGAACGAGTTCGTATCATGTTTTGGGACATGTTAGTATAATTGGTTAAGGTCTCGAGGGCCTCGGGTGGATTTCGGAAGGTTAACAAAATAAATTTCGGACAAAAAAAAATGCAGAAATATTTGCTGCACTTTTGGACATCAACTGGTGCATCGGGGAGCTGATTTTGGAGGCATATATATCAAAATATATAAGGAATTTGAAAATTTACAAAACATAAAAGTTTTCACCTTGCATTCTAATTTCCAGAAAGTTTAACCATTCATGATTTAGACATATGATTAGAAAGTTATGATCGATTGAAGATGGCTAGTGAAGCAGTTTCGATAGAATTTACTGGTGCATGGAGCCAATTTTGGAAGCTCATATATCGGAATATATAAAGAGTTATATGGTGTATAGCCTAACAAATTAAAGATCTTCGAGTCTAGTTTCTAAATCTTTAAACTGTTTGTCATTTGGATATTTGTACAAGGAGTTATGGGCATTTTAAAAGAAGATGTACAACAAGGGAAAATTATAATAGGATGTACAACTTGCACAACGCAAGGTACAACTCGATGAAGCCTTGGCAGATTGTTTTAAAAGCGAGTTTTGGCCCATTTCTTTCATTTCTTTCATTTGGCTTGGACGATTTTGGAGAGCTCGAGGAGGGATTTTCACCAAGCAACACTAGGTAAGTGATTTCGTCCTATTTTTGAGTTAAATATGTGATTAAGGATCAAATTAACAGTGTTTAATTAGGAAAAATCAGTGGAAAAAGAAAAACTAAGGCTCGAGTTTAAGAGACCTTCCAGGGCTGATTTGAGGGGCCATTTGGACTCCGATTTCAGCGTTCTTTATATGTATGGAATCGTGATATGATGTGGATCATTTCGATATAAATATTTTCGTGTTCCAAGACGTGGGCCCGGGGGTCGAGTTTTGGCTAATTTCGGGATTTGTGCATAAAGTTGTTATTTTTCAATTGGGCTTCATTCCCCTAGCATATTTTGATGTGAAAAATCTGAACTTGATAGATTTGGAGCATTTGGAAGTTGATTCGAGGGGAAAACGTGTTGCGGAGTAGCTTTTCGGGCTAGTTTGAGGTAAGTAATGTCTTTAAATCCTGTCATGAGAGTATGAAACCCCAGACTTTACATCCTTTCACGATTTTGGAGTGACGCACACTCTGGATGACGAGTGTGGGGCGTGCACGAATAGGAAATTCTGAAATTTGTTCCTTTTTAGGAAACTATTGATTTGCGAAACCACTTTCCAAGCACATGTTTTATAATATTACTATGTTTGTATATATTTGGGCTGTAAGCCACGTTTGGGGCATAGTGCCGATCTGTGTTAACCCCTTGGGGCCTTTTTTCCTGATATTCCTCACGTAGAAATTATGATTTTTCACTCAGTCTTTCCTGATAAATTGTTTTGACACTCAGAGTTTATTGATATTATTTCTTGAAATTAAATACTGTTTTGGATCGAGAACCCCATTTATTTATGGCCTGAGTGGCATGCTGAGAGTGTCCGACTGAGTGAGGCCGAGGGCCAATATTGTGAGAATATTGATGATATGAGAGAGGCCGAGAAACTAAGTGATTGATGCCATGATTTGGCTTGTATGTAGTGCTTGGGTTGTAGGAGCCCCTCCGGAGTCTGTACACCCCCAGTGAGCGTAGGTACCTACTGAGTGCGAGTGCCGAGTGCCGAGAGATTGGGAGGCATGAGTGACTATTACTGAGTGATGGTGAGGTGCTGAGTGATTGATTTACGAGTGATGATTTGGCCCGAGGGGCAGATTTATAATGGTATTTTGCTGAGTTTTGATTATGATTCATTTTATCTTTTATACTGATATTTTGGGAATTTTAGTGAGAAATACTGGAAATTATACTTGCTCAAAGGATTCTTTTTACGGAAATTGGTTTTCAACTTATGTATTAAATGTATATTGTATTAATACTTCGTATCTTACTACAAGTGGATTGGTGTTATGTGTTGTGTGTTTTCTTATCTTTAGACTTGATTTATTTTCATTACTACTGAGTTGGCGTACTCATCATTACTCCCTGTACCTCTGTGTGCAGATCCAGGTACTGGTTCTTGACAGTAGCCATCCAAGATCGTTCATCATCAGCTTTGGGATTTCGAGGTAGCTGTCCAGTGTCCACAACTTCTCCATTTCCCTTCCTTCATTAGTATTTAGTATTTTGTTCTGAGACAGTGTATTATGACATTAGCATTGTTAGTATTATTCTTAGATGCTCATGATCAGTTGACTCCAGTTCTGGGGAATAGTTAACATGTCAGATCCTACACATTTAGTGCAGAAGTGTAGCATGGGTACGTAAATCAATGCGTACCCAGTAAATATCTAGCCTAACCCCAGAGAAGTAGTAACGAGGGATCGACATCGACACTTACTAGAGGTACAACAAAGCCATATAATAAATAATTAGAAGATGTGAAGCACACAACAATAATAATGTAAATCTGTGAGTTACCTAATCTTCCAATTATTTCTTTCAAATTATGAATTTCTCATTCTTATATTCTACCTCAGCATCTCAGATGTATCAAGTACTAGTAACAAACGGACAAGAAGTACTATATAAAATGATGCGCATCAGTGGGAAGGTAATCTCATGAATGTTCGGGATGCCAACTATATAACACACGATTATGCCGAGGTCGTTCGGCTCGAACCAAAATAATGTGTACACTATAGAGGGTTTAGCGGCATGAACCATAGATGCATCTATTATAGACGTTCGGCCCGCACCACAAGATATGAAGGAGATTACCGAATTATGAGACACGTGCTTACAATACAGTACATGATCACAAAGTGAACATAATCTTTACCCTTTCTCAAATAACCTGCCAACAACTCAAGGTGATAAGGCTCGGCCTAATATACTTATATCTATTTCTAAATCAATTTTAATTATAAATTCAATTATCTAAGCAAGTAGAATGATTTCAAATAATTCAAATATTACATGTTTAGTTCCTAAGTCTACCCGGACAGAAACATGATTTAGCTATGTAGGGACTCTTGTCAGGTCATGCATATGTACCACCCAAAACTAGCATCACATAACAACTACATCACCTAAACGGTAATTTCCCCCTCATAACAGGAGACTTACCTCGCTCCGAAGTTCTGTAATCGGCTACAACGCCCCTCTAAATCATCAATTCAAAGCCAAACGATCCTAACCTAGTCAAACAATGTACAACTCCATCAAAATACACTCCAATACGTATAAGTTAACAATTTATAATGATTCTGAACTCTGCTCGAAAAGCCAATAAAATCAACCCTCAAGCTCACGTGCCCGGATTTCGAAAATAGTTGAAGATAAAATTTACCCATAACACGACGAAATCAAATATATAATTCATTCCTAATTTCATGTCCAATTTCGTGGTAAAAATACAAAAAAACCAATTTCAAGGTTTCCTACCAAAATTTAACAATTTCCATACATTTTCATCTTTAAATCCACATATAAACCATATATTTAGCTTACAACAAGTGGAAAATTATGTACCTTGTATTGCATGATGAAACCCCCTCAAAATAGCTCCCAAAATTCAGCCACCCAAGAGAAAAATGAGAGAAATGAGAGCTAATCCTCGATTTAGAAGCACCAGTCCCAGCAACTTTCACACTAGCGGACCACTAGCCGCACCTTCAGAACAATCCATTGCAGTTGTGATTCTCTCTATGGTGAGCCAAACCCGCTTCTGCAGAAAAATGTTTGCTTCTGCGAGCCTTCACTAGCCTGCCCAACTCCTCTTTTGTGGAAGATTTGGTTGCACCTGCGGAGGCGCACCAGCGCTTAGGCCTTCGCATCTGCATAAATTCCTCTTCACCTTTCGCTTCTGTGCTCCCATGCCCGCATCTGCGAGCTCGCAGGTGGGTGGATTCCTCGCACTTGTGCATCCATCTAGCCTCAACCTCATGCACTTTTGCGACTCCTGGGCCGCTCTTGTGGCCTCGTTCCTACGGCCAAAACATCGCAGGTGCGATCACACACCAATTGGAAATCCAGCTTTTTTCTCAAGTCGAAACTTTGATCCGTTAGCCATTCGAACTCCACCAGAGGCCTCTCAGAACTCAACAAAACATAGCCACAAGTTGTAAAACACGATATGAACTTAGTAAAAGCCTCAAATCACGTCAAACAACATCAAAATTATGAATAGACACTCGTAACCATTCTTTAAACCTTCAAACATACAAACTTCACCCAACGCATCCGAATTATGCATAAACATCCCGGAATGACACCAAATTTTGTGTGCAAGCCACAAATCACAATACGAACCTATTCCAAGTCTCGGAACTCCCAACAAACATCGATAACACCAAAACTCATTTCAATCAAACGTAAGAAATTCTTAAGCTTCTAAAATGCCAGCCTTCCATAATAGACGCCGAAATGCTCCTGGACCACCCGGTACTCAACCCGAACATACGCCCTAGTCCCAAATAATCATACAAACATATTGGAACCTCCAAATCCCAATTCTAAGGTCGTTTACTCAAAAGTCAAACTTAGTCAATTCTTCCAACTTAAATTTTCCGAAATTAGAATTTTTCCATCCGAATCAACTCTGAACTTCTCGAAAATCAATTCCGACTATGGGTACAAGTCATAATACATTAAGTGAAGCTACCCAAGGCCTCAATCTGTGAAGCGACGTGCTAGAGCTCAAAATGACTGGTCGGATCGTTACAATTCTCCTAGTAATATAGTTCATTTTTGGAATAAAGAGAGTAATA
Source organism: Nicotiana knightiana (assembly GCA_005239525.1). Lineage (NCBI taxonomy): Eukaryota > Viridiplantae > Streptophyta > Magnoliopsida > Solanales > Solanaceae > Nicotiana > Nicotiana knightiana. Next base: position 228,913 of record ML404348.1, on the reverse strand, counting down.
TTCTTAAAAACCTTTTATTCTATCTCGAGGTCTAAATCTAGAATGGGGTTTTTGCGCAACANGTTTTTTTTTTTTTAGGGGAGGGGGGGGGGTATTTTAAAAAAACGCTATAATCTAGAGCCTAATAACCATATGTAACTATATTTGTCTAATTATTATTCGTAGCTATTGTTTCAAATTCGTTATTTAAACACACAACCAAACTCAAATTTCGTTGTATCAATCTGTTGCCAAGTTGTATCAATGAATACAATTTTGATGGAAAATGTGTATCAGCTATTTCATTTTCACATAATAGATGTATCAATGAATACATGTTTGATAGAAGATCTTAATCATCTATATTCACTCACACATAATGTTTGTATCAATAAATATAGTTTTAATAAAAATGTTGTATCCACTATATTTACATTTAAAAGTAAAAATACACTCAAATCCGACCAAATCTGAGCTAGATATATTTGAGAAAATCAATTTGAAAATTCGAAAAAATAAAAATACAATGTATTTACAGTTAAAATAGAGAATACATACAATAATATATTGTATTTACACTAAATGTATTTTCTGGCATTTCGCCGAAAAAAGTTTCGTCAAATTTTCGGAATAAAAATAATATCAAAGATAGATACGTCCAAGATTGATCCTTTCATGTTTGTTTTATGTGCTGCAAGCGGATGGAACTCAATCAATCTGAGAAATAATCTTTCGATTTTCCATGCTTTTTCTCAGATCTACAGAATTGTGTGAGGATCTGAAAGAAATGGGTTGAGGATTTGTGTTGAGGAGGATGAGAGCAAGAAACAGTGAAAATTTGGGACCATCTGAAGACCGCTGTCCGGCGGCAGCGACAAAGAGATTTTGGGAGAGAAGATAGTTCTTATGGTTGTGAGGAGGAGAGAGAGATTTGAAAATTGTGTGGATGGTAAATTTGCTATAAATTACAAACATTAGCTGTGTATTTTAATTATTTCAAACTATAGTTTTGAATGGTAAATACTGAGTAGATGTTAGTTATACCATGTAAAAATTCCTTTTTGTTATAAATGTTTTAACACTATAACAAGTTAAGATCGATCGAACATGTTATAGTCTTTTTTGGACATCATTAGCAGCCAAATATATGTTAGAGAAGGTGTTTTTGATATACTCTAAGGAAGTCACAAGCGCGTCGAAAAGATACTAATGAGTCTCATATACATCTAGGGGTGACAAAATTGACGCAAACCCATATAACCCACCTAAGTTTCAATAGATTTAGGCCAGAGCGATTTTGATGATCGGCTGATTTGGTTATGCCCAACTTAACCCATCAAAAATTAGCAGCTCAAATTATGTATAATTTGACTCGTGAAATATATTTTTTTTGCACGGTAAATCAACCAACACTGCAATTGAGAAATGCAAAAGAACGGGGTCAAAGCTTTTGATTGTATTCTTTTTGTTGTTTATCAGCCATGAATCTATCTTTATACATACATAAGTTGTTCTTTTACTATTACAAATAGTTAAAAATTATTTCTAGTAGGTTTAAATTTTTCTTTTTATGATAAAAAATTACTAAATTTGGTTTCTAAGTAAATTAATAATTTACATACTTCATTCATATAATAAATAACATAAAATAGTCCATATTTTCAGTTACACCCCGTATTTTTCATAGGTTAAGTTACGTCGTGAGTTAGTCGTCGTAATCTCAAAGAGCTAGGCTATTCCTAAGTTTATAAGTGATTTTACTATGTTTATTAAGTTTCAGAATGGTAAGAGGTTAAATAAATTGAAGCGAGTGGATTTTCATGAAATTTCCAACTTATTAAGCGATTTACAGACTGTACATTAGAGGTATGAGCTGATGTTATAACCTATACTTTTGGGGTAATACTAGGAGTACTTAGCATAATTAGAAGTTCATATTATGAGGTATTTGAATTTTATAATATTTGTATGCTAAGTGTTGAATTCAACCAAGTTGTAAAACAAAAGTCAGCAAAAGTTATTGCAAGTTATGTTCGTAAGTTTACGAAAATTTGGTCTGATGTCACTATGTTTTTCTCCCTATATACTTAGAGTTATAGGGTGATCCACCAACCAAATTGAAGGTATACAAGGATAATTTACAACGCATTAAATTGTTTATCGATACGACGTCAGGTAGGGAGATATGAGCATTTTAGTTGGACAGCAGAGACTGCTCCATTGTGACCACATAGCTGGTGGAGGTTAATTTTAATGTTATAAGGTGGGGAAGCCCTTTTCCCACCTCATTTTCATCCAAAGAAGAACCTTAAGCTCCCTAAATTCTCCCAAAGCATCTCATTATCATACAAGCAAATCTTGTCAAGGTTTTGAGGTAATTCTTCCTTTGGAAATATCTTAGTACTCGTATAAGCTTGTTCTTTTCTTGTTGTAGTTGATTTGTGGATATTCAAGTTGAATTAATATCAAGTTATGGACTACTCTTGTTATTTAAGGTAATAATATCCTTTTTCTATATGTATTTGAGCATATCAAATTCTTGTTTAAGTTGTTAAAGTTAGAACTTGCGAAATATGCTATTGAAAGTCGTATATAGCTTGCTATAATTGCTAGATTGTTGTGGAGTTGCTTATATGTTGTCTTATGGCTATAAATCTTGAAGTAAGACTTAAGTAATACTTAATTATGTTGTACTTAAAAGAAAGAAGGGTTTAAAGTATAGCTTTACTAATTGTAACCTGACCTGTCGCTCAACTTATACTTTGTGTTGGTTGAAGAGCTAAATGTGTAGTTGCTGATTATTGTGATTGTTATTTTTGTTGGGACCTGAGGATTATAAAAGAAATAGGGAATATGCTGCCCATTTTTTATAGAATAAGTTTGTCATTCGATATATAATAGTTGTATCATTCATAGCTTGACGATAACATCATTATAATTGATTGTAGATGGATGTCTTGCATATGTTAAGTGTATTAAGTTGTTGAGAGATTTATGAATGGTATTTAAAGGCTATTTCTCTTCTTTGGATGGCATGAATCCATAGAAGTAAGTTTTGAGCATAGGATACCCAAGGATAGTCATTCGTAAAGATCCTATGTTGTTTTATTCCATCTTTCTCATGACGCAACTATCCCTTGTTGGGAACTCCTATTTAGTTTTGCCTTATTCCATGTCTAGTTGAGAAACATAGAGTATACATGTGTCATCTACTGTATTACTATATGCCTATGAGGCTTGACAGATGCTTTCAGGGTTATATATTTGTCGATGGGACTATACAATTGCCTATGGGGCTATATATATACATATCGAGCCCTACATGAGACCAGATAATTTATTTAAGTATTACTTATGTGATATGAGTTGGAGACAAATAAGTATGTTTCCAGATTATTATTGACTCCTCATATTATATTTAGTCTATCATGTAATATCAATTTGGTTTAAGATTTAGTTATTCAGTTGCCTCATACTCACTACATTATTTCGTCTTTTGCCGGGGTGCTGCATTTCATACCTGCAGGTCCTAACAATCAGAGAGATAGGCCTCATTGGTAAATGCGCAGGTATACAGCTGTCACGCCCCCAACCTGGCGCGAGACCGGCATCCGGTGCCTCACCTATTATTGCGTACCAACTTGCGACTAAGAAACTCTGAATATATGATGTCATACTCTGGCCATGAACCACATGGCAAGACAATTTGCGAAGAAAAATATAAAACTGAACGAAAACTAACGCTGACTAAATATCAAGATAAGGTTGGGCCAACAAGACCGTCATAATTACTACAACTTACAAACCAACTAAATATACATACAAGGCCTACAAGTTCAACACACTGCACTAACTGACAGGATATGTCTACAAGCCTATACTGATGGATGTACTATGATCGGAACAGGGCCCCGACCTACTCATAACATATACACATATATACACAAGATGTACACAAAACTCCAAACCCGGCAAATCTGAAGGACGTGGAGCTTACCGATATAGCTGAACTCGATCAGCACCTACTGAGGAGGTCTACCAGTCTGTCTGTCTGGATCTGCACGCATGAAATGTAGCGTCCCCAAAAAAAGGGACGATTGTACGAAATAATGTACCGAGTATGTGAGGGAAAAAAATAACTGAAAGCTGAAAATGGACTAATAATATAATAACTGAAAGTAACTGGGAGTCAAAGATAATCTGAAGATATGCTTACCTGCTGATACTGACCTAACTCTCTCAATAGTAAGTAAAATAGTTGTCCGACCTTATAAGGCTTTGTATAAGTAGTTGCTCTGTCGTGGTGGGCTTGCTCATAGGCGCTCGGCCATACTAGGCTCTGTATCTCGGCCATTCTGGGCTCGCTCATAGGTGCTAGGCCACAGTAGGCTCAGTATATAACTTACCATCTAATAAGAGGTTTTCCAATAGGGGCCTGACCATCGATTATAGTTCGATGGTGGTGAAACTATTGTAATACACATACACACACACACACCCCCCCCCCCTCAGCTCTCTTGGCTGGAAGAAGAAAACACTCAATGGAATATAAGGTCTCGATAAAGGAGAAAATTATAACTTATGAGACTAAAAAAATGTACATAAATTCAAGAAAATGAATTTCTCTTTATGCCTCGTATTCAAACTCATGTAGTTACGAGATTGTACTAAAATGAAGGAAGGGCTTAGCCTTAACATACCTGATCCGATTATCTTGACAATTTTTCCAACACACGTTAATTTCGGCAACATGTAATGGCGGTTCGATGTAGGGAAAAATCCATATCATATTCTTGAGAAAGAATGCACTGTACTCCCTTAGAATCGCAAAATCATGTTGCTATTACCTTATGAAATCTCGTATGAATTTATTGTAGCTTCATCCATAACTTACCAAATATAAGAATTCCTCTTTAAAGCTTATGAATAATATTATTAAGTAGGAATGGAATGTTTGATTACTACGAGCAAGGAAATGATTATGGTTGTAACATTTTTGGCTTTCTTGATAACATTTTTTGAACCAAATTAGATAAAGTGATTATCTCTTTAAAGGTTTCCATCTTGAAAATTGATTTAAGAGTCACCTAATAGCTCTTGTATGGATGCCACGTTGGGGGAAATTTCTCACTCAACAATTATCCACTTAATTCCTTAATTACATAGATAATCTTTGACCAAAAAATCCACAATTAACCAAATATCCACATAATTAAGAATTATCTCAATTTACTTAAAATAATAGTCACTTTTAACACACTTTATACATCTTACTATCATGGTCTTGTAGTACCTTCTATGACAATAGTCCATAAATACCAGATATTTTAGCTCGGGCCGTATTTTATCCCAAAATATCAAACTTTGACGAAATTCATTTTCTTCGATTTACTTACCCTCTCACCTTCACGAATTTATTCATCACTTGTTTGAAATTAGCATAATGCTTATAATATTAAAATAATCTCAATCCCGAACTTATGTCGATTAACTTACGACGAAACTTTAACATACGAAAATGCGGAATGTAACAACAACTTGACTAGTAAACTCCACATTCATCTCGAGTTACCATGTCTAGAGTTTTTGTTATATATTTAAACAATATGGGTAGGTCGAGGACCTATTCTGACCATAATATAGCTGTATTCTGCAGAGGCTTGTAGATATGTCATGTGTACATATATATCAACATGGCGGTCTTATCTGCCGTTCTATGTATTCTCTTTTAATTTTATAGCTTGACATTACTCATGGTGGCCTTGTCGGCCCATATATGTACACACACACACACACACACACACACATATATATATATATATATATATATATATATATATATATATTGGGTTGCTTCTCGTTCGGTTGAGATTAGTTATTCATTCCTCAAATTATCATAGATTATGATCTTACCGGCCTAATGTATTATAGAACAGCCAATTGGCCTTTTTGGCCTAAGCACTCATATATGTTTAGATAATATAAGTTTTACTTGGTACACTCGGTCAACTAAGGCATCAGGTGTCGGTCTCTCCTCCTCAAATTCGGACGTGAAAAACTTAATATAAGAGCATGTCTGTTCTGTTGAATCCACATGTTGTGTCTAGTAGATTTTTATTTATGATGTGTTGTGCACCACATTAATAAACATAAAGATACATGGCATAGCAGATTTTTATTTATAATGTGTTGTGCACCACATTAATAAACATAAAGATACATGGCATTTAAGAATGGTTACACTTCTTTATTACTCGATATCATGTTATCGAGACAAGCTATGAGAATTCAAGTTTAACTTATATTTTTGATATATGTATACAAAGATGTCTGTAACCAAGAAAGCTACAACTAGCCAAAGGGCTAATGCACAGGCATGAGAGGATACAAATAGAGTGCAGCCCGATATACGGCCCAGTCTAGGGCCCAAGGTGAGACACCCTCCTATCCATCTCCGACTCCTCCACCACCTGAGAAGATTCCGAGAGATACACAAACTTCAATACCTCTTCCTATTCCATCTGATCAGGTCATTAGCAGTGTTGTGCACTTATGGACACAAATATTGGCGACACAACAACAGCCGAGAGCACCGACAAGTTCTGGGCTTTATGAGGGGCTTGGAAGTTCGAGGGTCAAAATTTTTATTGGTTTAATCCCTCCAGAGTTTACAAGATCATATGCATGGGAGGATCCACAGAATTTTATTGATCAACTCCACATGATCTTCGAAGTTAGGCATGCTCCCGAGACAGAGATAGTAGAGTTAGCAGCCTTTAGGTTGCATGATATAGCCATACTCTGGTACGAGTCATTGGAGCGACCTAGAGGAAATGAGGCACCTCCAGCGGTATGGAAGGACTTCTCAGAGGCTATCTTAGACCAGTATCTTCCGTTTAAGATTTGGGAGGCCAGGGTCGACCAGCTCTTGATCCTTCATCGGCACACCATGAGAGTTACAAAGTATAATCTTCAATTCAATTATTTGGCGGGGTATGACCCATCCATTATAGATACGATGCAAGCTAAAGTACACCGGTTTGTGGCTGGTCTAGAGACAATGATGAACGGGGTTTGTACTACAACATCACGACATGGTGATATGGATACTGCTCGGATCCAAGCTTTCACTCAGAATCTAGAGGAGTAGACACATCAGTAGTGGTTTAATAAGAGGATAGTGAGAGAGCATAAGAAAGTGGGGCCAGAACTTATCAAGGAGAATCCTTAGGCAGTTTCAGGCCACGGTTTTCACCTGAAAATTCCTCAAATACCACATATGAATCTTGAACTCGTCAGAACCTTCTCGAGATCCATCTACCCTATTCAAAACTCAATTTACCACCAAAATGAGTCAAACCACCTGTGCTCTATTAGCACACCAACACCCGTAGAAGTAATCCACACCTCTAAGCAACCAAGTAAATCCCTTTTCTTAGTACATTTCATCCATCACGAACAACAAACCTACACCATTCCAAGACTTCCATATATCCATAAGGTGTAATACATCATGCATCCAGAAACATCCTTGAAGTCATTGATGTTGGGATTACTTCTATATGTTTTGATGTTACTCTACCCATGTTTTAACCGCTTTTTGGTGTTATTTGGTGTTAAAAAATGCCAAATATTTGTTAATTATTAGTTTTATGACTAATTAAGTTATGTGTGATGATTTAGGATGTTTGGATTGCAAAAATATGAAGAAAAAGATGCTCCAACTAGAGGAGAAGACGGTGGATGCGTCACATCCAACCTAGAAAAAAATCGTAGTTGGTGCACCCTTAGCAGTGAAGTCGGGTCATATCATCCACCTTAGAATCCGCACCTTGGCATATCAGAGATAGAGGAACAAAGGGTGGATGTGAAGCATCCATCCTAGCATGCGAAGCTGAAGAAGTGAAGGATGAGGTGGACGCGAAGCATCCACCCCATCATCAATCCCTGAAGCTGAGTCAGAATAGACAAAGGAATACTATATCCAGCGACTTTTATAACCAATATATTGGCCAAAAAATGCCCCTTTTAGGGGATACAACACACTTTTTGAAGGGAATTCGACTGAGGGAGAGAAAGGAGCCACCGTGGAGGCCGTTTCATCTTTTCTTCCACCAAACTTTGTAATTTTTATGTTTCTTTGTATGATTTTTTGTTTGGATACCATGTCTATGTGGAACTTCACGTTCTAGGGTTATGGTTCTTTCATGACTATTGCTATTCGAATATTTATTTTGATTTCTTGATTTGTCATATTGGTTTATTTATTCAATCTTGTTCTTAATCATTTGATTGCTTGATCACCAATTAAATACTATCTACGAATCTAGGGTTGAAATCGAAAGTGGAAATTCTACATTGCATGGAGGATTGAGTAGAGAAGGTTCTTGAACCTGGCATCGGGGAATGGATTCGAGGTTAGGATAGACATATACCTAATTGCCTTGCTTGGTTGATTTACATCAATTATAAATGTGTTCTTATTAGTTCTAAATCCATAGACATATAGACATTAGGTTAGCTTGAATAGGTGAGTAAGAACTCGACAGATTCTTATAAGAAATATTAACCCTGTCAACCAATAAGCTAGACGAATTAGTTAGTCAATTCAATCGAAGAATACAATAGGATTGTTAGGTAGCCTATAATCCTAGATCGTTTTCATCACATTGATAACATAAAAATTTGTTCTTCCTTTGTTCAATGTTCATTATTTGTTTTCTTTTAATTTTAATTAGATTAGAATCAAATACTTCTAAGTTTAATTCTTGTTTAGATAATTAGGATAGTCTAATATAGTTAAAAGTTAATCACAAGTCCTCGTGGGTTCGACATCTGACTTTTAGTCACTTTACTATTTCACGGTCGCGTTTGCGTGTGCGTTTGGCCGCAACAAGTTTTTGGCGCCGTTGCCGGGAACTTAGAAATTAGCTATTTTTCTAGATTAGACATTTTTTTAATCGTTGATAGTTAATCACAAGTCCTCGTGGGTTCGACATCTGACCTTTAGTCACTTTATTATTTTACGGTCGCATTTGCGTGTGTGTTTGTGTCACAATCCCAAATCCTAAACCGTTCGTGATGGCGCCTATCGTGGAATTAGGCTAGCCGATTCTAATTTTTATAGTTTCTTTCACAAAAACCTCCACTCATTTTCAAGCATTTCATAAAGTATATAGAATAAATCCATTAGGCAAAATAAACACCCAAATAGTCTAAACCATCCCAAAATCCCGAGTCAACATGTCATGAACATCTAATAATTATACCAACAAGTGTAATATTATAATACAAAACCTTCGAACGAATAGCTAGATACAACAAAAGAAGGGAAAACAGAGATACTGTGGACGCTGAACAACTACTTCTATATCCGGAACTCCGGCTCCACACGGAATAGATGGCTAACACTAATCAGCACCTGAATCTGCACACAGGGGTGCAGGGAGTAATGTGAGTACGCCAACACAGTACCAATGAAAATAAATCAAGTCTAAGTGGCAAGAACACATAAAAATTAATATCAACAGTCCACAATATGCGAGCTTACATTAAGGGAAATCCTATGGTACTAATTGCTTGCATCTGACTTCTTTGTGAGAGTGAGCGATTTTCTTTTATATATGTGAGTCATTAAAATATATTTGATCATGAGATTCGAATGTGTGGATTGAACTTTATCTCTTGTTTTTGTTGTGAGGGCACATGGTTTCACGAGGGATAGGTAACGCTATTAGATTTCTCTACGACGTTAGGTGTTCAAGAAATGAGTGCATTGTGACATTGAGTCAGTTTTTGAGGTTAGGATTGTTATGAGCATGTTGTCTTTGTTTGAATATTTTTAAAGAATGACATAAATAAAGGGAAGTGTATGTGATTGCATTTGCTAGAGCCTAATTGCTGCAAACAACCATGGCCATAAGTGTAGTGTGTTGTGAATGATAAGAGCTTAATTTTTTTTCGTCTACTATAGTGATGGTTTGTTCGAGGACCAAAAAGGTTTAAGTGTGGGCTGGTGATGTTGGGCATATTTATATATGTTTTGATGTTACTTTAACCATATTTTAACCGCTTTTTGGTGCTATTTGGTGTTATAAATGCCCAATATGTGTTAATTATTAGTTTTATGACTAATTAACTTATGTGTGATGATTTACGATGTTTGGAGTGCAAACATATGGAGAAAATATTCCCATACTAGAGGAGAAGAGGGTAGATGCGTCACATCCAACCTAGAAAAAATCATAATTGGTGCACCCTTAGCAGTGAAGTCGGGCCATAGCATCCACCTTAGCATCTGCACCTGGGCACATCAAAGATGGAGGATCAAAGGGTGGATGTGAAGCATCCACCCTAACATGCGAAGCTGAAGAAATGGAGGACGAGGTGGATGTGAAGCATCCACCCCAGCATCAATTCCTGAAGCTGAGTTGGAATAGGAAAAGGAAAACTATGGCCCACGACTTTTGTACACAATATATAGGCCAAAAATGCCCCTTTTAGGGGATACAACTCATCTGTTGAAGGGAATTCGGCCTAGGGAAAGCAAGGAGCCGCCGTGGAGGCTGGGTTTCATCTTTTCTTCCACCAAACTTTGTAATTTTTATGTTTTTTGTATGATTTTATTCTCTGGCTACCATGTCTATGTGAAGCTAAACTTCACGTTTTAGGGTTGTGGTTCTTTCATGACTATTGTTATTCGAATACTAATTTTGATTTCTGGATTTGTCGTATTGGTTTATTTATTCAATCTCGTGCTTAATTATTTGATTTCTTGATCACCAATTAATTACTATCTACATCTAGAGTTGAACTAGAAAGTGGGAATTCTAGATTGCATAGAGGATCGAGTAGGGCAAGTTCTTGAACCTGGGCATCGAGGAATGGATTCGCGGTTAGGATAGACATTACATACCTAACTGCATTGTTTGGTTTATTTACAAGAATTATAAATATGCTCTTGTTAGTTCTAATAGCATATACTTATAGGCATTAGGTTAGCTTGAATAGGTGAGTAAGAACTCGACAGATTCTTATGAGAAATATTCACTCTATCAACTAATAAGCTAGATGAATTAGTTAGTCAATTCAATCGAAGAATAATATAGGATTGTTAGATAGCCCATAACCCTAGATCGTTTTCATCACATTGACAACATAAAAATCTGCTCTTCCTTTGTTTAGAGTTCATTATTTGTTTTCTTTTTATTTTAATTAGATTATAATTAAATGGTTATAAGTGTAATTCTTGTTTAGATAATTAGGATAGTCTAATTTAGTAAATAGTTAATCACAAGTCCTCGTGGGTTCGACATCCGACCTTTAGTCACTTTATTACTTGACGACCACGTATAATTGCGTGTGCGTTTGGCCGCAACACTCATCTGCAAAACTAGCATCTACAAGTCATTTTCCTGCGTCAGACCAAAGACAAATACAACACATAATCATGCAATCAAATCATCGATAGTACACTCCCCCACTTGGCTCAAAGCCATAGAACAAAATATCTGATAACTCACAATACCATACTCTATTATTAATCTCGCACTGTAATTCAACTAAATCTTGCATAGGATCATACAACATGAATCATAACATAACTCAATTTATCTGCTAAGTTCACATTCATCCTCGTGACAGTCAAGCCAACTTCCTGAAGTGATCCCAGCATAAATTGCAACACATATAACCCCCTGATAGAAAGAAACTTTTCACATAATCTCATAAGGATCACATAACCTCAGAACATCTCGTGCGAGATCACCCACATGCTTAGCCTCAAATTGGAATCTCTCTACGCCCTACCATAGTCACTACCACTATGTTGTACGCATTCACTAAATCTTCTTGGGTATGAACTCGTCAATAATACATAAGAAGCTACGCCATCGCATAACTGGACAATCTGAAAGATCCCTCAACATGATCATAGCTCGAGACTGTACAACACACCGAGACAGAAATCAAGCATCAAATAGTATTTTTCATCATACCAAGCAGTCCTTCTCGCCGAATCAAATTCATCTGAACAAATCTCGCAGTCACATCATATTCATCGTATAGCTATCCAACCTCTAACCGATCCATAAATCCCATTCCTAGGAATATTACCAGACATGTATGCCCACACACACATGTTACTACAACTGAATCTACCTAGACCAAGTTATGTTCCAACCCTGGCCTCAATCCTCCATACTAGCCTATTACCAAAACATAAAAAACATATCTCGAACCTCATCCATGAAATTGCAAGTGGTCGATGCACAGGGATACCGAGTGCTCACCATAACATATGAGTGATTGGAAGGAATTAAAAGAGATACACTTCAAGCTGAATCAATGTTTCAAGATAAGAAAAGAAAGATGGGATGTTTATCATAAATGCCATGTAGCCTCTCGAAGATAGGTCTAGTTAGAAATTAATAGAAATAGGGTTGGGCCCTACCACTCTAACATCCGCCTCTCAGATGACCCCTGACTAACTGGCCTCCACCTCTAACAGCCTGACCACCACCTCTACCTGCCTGGCCCATGCCTCTAGCTAGCTAAGCCGGCTGTGGAGAAACCGGCACCGGAACCATGGTATGAGAACTCTATTGCACCATCCTGCCCTGTGACCTAGACAAAACCTCTCGACATGCCCCGGATCTCCACATGTATAAAAATTCCTCGGCTGTATGAGAACTCTATTGCACCATCCTTCCCTGTGGCTGCTTAGCAATCTCTACGGTCTTCTGGAAAGAAATATATCATCCCCAATCGCCTTGTCCATCTTTAGCCTAATACAAAAATTAAGACATTCAATGAATCTCCTCAGTCTCTCCCTCTCAGTAGGAAGCAAGACAACTACATGGCAAGCTAAATATACAAATCTAGTCTCATATTCGGTAACAATCATGCTACCCCGCTGAAGGTGCTGAAACTGCCTACGGTACTCCTATCTCCGAGTAAAAGGAATGAACTTCTCCAAAAATAGTTGTGAGAACTAATCCCAAGTGAGTGGAGGTAATCTTGCTGGTCTGGCTCGATCATAGTCCTGCAACCACCTCTTGGCAGAGCCATGCATCAAAAATACCGCGAAGTCCACTCCATTGGACTCCACTCTGCCATGTTGTGAAACACCTCATGAAAATGGTCAATGAAATCTTGTGGGTCCTCAGAAGGTGTGCCACCAAAGCGAATAGAGAATAACTTTGTGAACTTGTCCAATCTTATCAACTCATCAGAAGATAGTGCAGGTCTCTCCTCTATCTGTGTAGAAATAATAGATTGAGCCACTTCAACTAGTGGAACTACCAGAGTTTGATATCCGTGAGCCATCCGCTCTAGTGTGTGAGTAGAGGGGGTCAGGGCTCCTCCTCCAGCCTGAGAGACAGTTGGTGCCACCAAAAATGCACTGGTCTAGGCCACTCTCTTCATAAGGCCCACCAAACAGACTAGAGTGTCCTAAAGTACCGGGGTATAAATAAACCCTTTCGGGACCTGAGTCGATCCAACTGACACGGTCTGAACATCAATCTCCTCCTCCTGCTCGATCTGAGGCTTCACAAGAGGTGCTGCTGCACGTGCTCAAGGCTGAGCTCTACCTCTGCCTCTGGATCTGGCTCAACCCAGCCCCGACCTCTACCCCCGGTAGTGTCGGCAGTTTGGGGCTCTAGCTCTTTACCCGCACGGATGTTATGCGTGTCCTTATCATCTACGTGAGAACGAGAATGGAAATGGATTTTTTGTGATCCTGAAAATAATATTAGACTGATAATGCTATTGAATTGGTAATTTATTTCCTAAGAAGGCTAGAATGTACCTTTCTTAATCATTTAGAAAGAGAATTGATTCCTCCATGGATAATTTTATTCTTGATAAGGTTATATTATTGAAAATTATTAAACTTGGCAAATGAGTTTAAAAACAAGGATTTAAATGCTATTTTTCGTGTTCCTTTAACAAGAATTTTACCACTTTCCTGGGTAACTGCTTTCTTGATAAAAATGTGGACTTATTGTGTGAATATGTGTATCTATAGGTGCATGAGTCGCATGTATGATTCGCGAGCAGGATAACCATGTATTTATGTATAACCGCGTCGCATGATCGATTCACGAGCGGGGCAGATAGATGCATCTATGGTTCGAGCCGTTCGACCCTCGGCAATGCACATTTTATTATTGTTGGTCTGCGTCGTTCGAGCCTTGGCACATTCTTTGCGCATGATAAATGCTGCATATTTCCTGTGATTTATACACGTTTATCGGCCTAAATGGCCAGTTAAGAAAAATAAGAATCGATGTGTAAAATGTGAAATAAGTCTAATGTTTCTTATCCCTGATTATGATTTAAATTGTGAACTGAAATGACGAAGATTTAAAGTGTTAACTATGGAAGGATTTGATCGGTCGTTTTGAGCTCTAGCGCGTCGTTCAGCGGTTTGAAGTCATGAGCAGCTCCATTTTAGGTATTACGAGTCGTGGGCATGGTCGGAGTTGAACTTCGGGAAGTTATGAGTCAAATTGGAAAGAAAAATCTCATTTCAAAAGCCTTAAGTTGGAGAAATTGACTAAGATTGGAATTTTGAGTCAACGACCTCGAAATCAGGACCTGAAGGTTCCAGTAGGTTCATATGATGATTTCGGACTTGGGCGTATGTCCGGATCGAGCTTTAGAAACCCGGGAGAGTTTCGGCGTATATTGTGGAAGTCAGCATTTTAAAGAAATTTCCTAAGTTTGGGTTGAAGCACATTTCAGTGTTATTGATGTTCGTTCGGGATTCCGAGACTGGGAATAGCTCCGTATGGTGATTCTAGAGTTGGGAGCGCGATCGGAAGCGAATTCGGATGTCCGTAGGTTATTTTGAAGTCACTTGGCTAAAGATAGAAATTTGAAGGTTTTTGAGAAATCCGACCGAAAGTGGAAATTTGGATATCGGCGTCGGAATAAGATTTCGGAAGATAGAGCAGATCTGTAATGTTTAATATGACTTGTGTGAAAAATTTGAGATCAATCGGACGTGATTTGATAGGTTTCGGCATCGGAGGTAGAAGTTTGAAATTTCAAGTTCATAAAGTTTGAGTTTGACTGTGATTCGTGATTTTGGTGTTGTTTGATGTGATTTGAGGCCTTGAGAAAGTCCGTAGGATGTTATGGGACTGAGTCTTGTGATTTGGACGGGTCCCAGGGGCCTCGGGAATGTTTCGGAGTGAGTTCAGATCATTTTTCTCTGTTTTGTTGCTGATGTTTTCTGGTGTTACTGGTGTGCTATGCGATCACAATCCATGGTGTGCGATCGTGAAGGAGAAAATTGGAGGGCTGGATTTTTGGTCTATGCAATCGCAGGGAGTGCAATGCGATCGCGAAGAAGGAAAAGTTGAAGCCACAAGTTGAAGGCTTATGCGATCGCGGGGTTGGAGTTGCGATCGCACAATGTGCATTTGGAGGCTGTGATGCGTATGGCCTGTGGGAACGCGGGAGCTCGCATGAGAACACACAAAAGGAATAAGGGAGGCGGCATAATTGGCCTATGCGATCGCGAAGCATGCCATATGATCGCATAGGAGGATCGCCTAGGCAGTGTTATGTTTTAAACGAGATTTTTTCCATTTCTCTCATATTTCTATTGGTGTGGGCGATTTTTTGAGAGCTTCAAGGCGGGGATTTCGTCAACTATGTCAAGGTAAGTTGTTTATACTCATTCCAAGTTAAATACAACACTTATGGATGGATTTGAACATGAAAAATTATGGAAAAATTTGATCTCTACCCCGAATTTGAGCATGGAATTTAGAGTAAATTGCATATTTGAGTTAGTAAGGTTCTGGGCAGGGTACTTCGAGAAATTTTGGAATCCGGGCACGTGGCGCTGAGGGCATTTTGGTCAATTCACTGAGCGGAGTTGGGAAATTATATAATTTGAATTGTTGCAAATATTAGAGTATATTTTCATTGGTTTGTTGTTATTTTGTTAGTTTTGGGGCGTTGTGCATCCATTGGAGTCGTCGGAAGGGCTTGGAAGTCGGCTATGGAATTTCGAAGCGAGGTAAGTCTCCTTTTTAACTTTGTGAGGGGGAATTGTCCCCCTAGGTGAACTAATTAAATATATGCTACTATCTGCGGGGGCTACGTATGCACGAGGTGACGGGAGTCCGTGCGTAGCTACTATTATGCCATGTCCGGTTAGTCTAGGACCCACTGGCATGCTTTACTTGTCGTGCTGTGACCTTGTCAATAAAATATTACGTGATCCTGCAAATAATATTAGACTGATAACACTATTGAATTGGTAATTTATTTTCTAAGAAGGCTAGAATGTACCTTTCTTAATCATTTAGAAAGAGAATTGATTCCTCCATGGATAATTGTATTTCTGATAAGGTTATATTATTGAAAATTATTAAACTTGGCAAAAGAGTTTCAAAACAAAGATTTAAATGCTATTTTTCATTTTCCTTTAAGAAGAATTTTACCACTTTCCTAGGTAACTGCTTTCTTGATAAAAATGTGGACTTATTGTGTGAATATGTGTATCTATGGGTGCCTGAGTCGCATGTATGATTTGCGAGCAGGATAACCCTGTATTTATGTATAACCTGTCGCATGATCGATTCGTGAGCGGGGCAGATAGACGCATCTATGGTTCAAGCCGTTCGACCCTCAGCAATGCACATTTTATTATTGTTGGCCCACTTCGTTCGACCCTCGACACTTTGTTTGCGCATGATAAATGCTGCATATTTCCTGTGATTTATACATGTTTATCGGCCTAAGGAAGTTTGTAATGGCCAGTTAAGAAAAAGAAGAATCGATGTGTAAAATGTGAAATAAGTCTATTGTTTCTTATCCCTGGTTATTATTTATATTGTCAATTGAAATGTCGAAGATTTAAAGTGCTAACTGTGGAAGGAGTTGATATTATTTATTCCTGATTTTAATAAATTTCCTATGACATTCATGCTTAGTGTGTTACTTGATTATACTAAATTTACTTCTAGCAAGTGTCTAATTCGACCTCTCGTCACTACCTTTCTGAGGTTAAGCGGGATACATATTGAGTACACGTTGTTTTCGTACTCATGATATACTTGTTGTGCATTTTTATTGCACAGGTACTTTCACAGCGATGTGACCGGCTTGGAGACTTAGGTGAGCTGCATCATCCGGAGGCGACCTGCAGCCGACAGAGTCTCCCTCATATTGTATTTATTTTCAATTTAACTTCCTTGTCCAATTTGTATTTCGGACAAGCCTTGTAGTATTTGTGAAATTCCTAGAATTTGCTCATGCACTTGTGACACCGGGTTCTGGGATGTGCTTGGGAGGTATTTTATGAAAATAGAATATTAAATTGTCGTATTTACTTAGCGGATTTTATTCAGTTATCATGTAATAAAGTAAAAGATAATGATTTCAAAAATACTAAATCAGGAAATTTAACTTTACTATTTAATGGTTGGCTTGCCTGACAATGGTGTCCGGCGTCATAACGACCTTTTGGATTTTGGGTCATGACAAGAAGATAAGTATAGATGTCTTCGTATCGATCTTCCAAACTCTAATAAGCTTGCTCCTGACTCGTGAGACCTATGTAACCTAGTGCTCTGATACCAACTTGTCACAACCCGGAATTCCTACCTTCGGGACCGTGATGGCACCTAACATTTTACTTGCTAGGAAAGCCAACGTTAGAACAATTTATCCATGTTTCAACATTTTAAATTAAATAATGAGAAAGAATTGAAATTATTGTAATAATCCAAAGTAAAGTGCGAAAACTATAAAGAACTGAAATAACTGTAATAATCCAAAGTAAAGTACGAAAACTATGACAACTACAATATCTAATACAATCCTAGACCTAGTGTAACAAGTGCACGAGCTCCTAGAATAGTACAATAAGGGTGTGAATAAAACATAAAGTTGTCTGAAGGAAAGTACACAACTAAAAAAAAGGAGAGGGGTCTCTAGGAGCTGCGAACGCTGAGCAGCTGTACCTCGAATCTCCACAAAGTTGTTCAATCCGAGCACGCTAACATCTGTCGCTGGGACCGACTCCAAAATTTGCACAAAAAGTGCAGAGTGTAGTATGAGTAAAATTGACCCAATGTACTCTATTAAGTGTCGAGCCTAACCTCAACGAAGTAGTAATGAGGCTAAGGCATGTCACTCACACTACAACCGGCACACAGTATATAATAAAAACAAAAAGGTAAATACGGGATAAAATAAGATAACTAACTGAAGATAATAGTTAAAGCCTCAAGAAATAAGCCAGTAATGATCAGAATCAACAATCCTTAGATTTTCAAATAAAAAATACCATAAAAACCAATACATCTCAAGGAAATAGAAACACATAGGTTGTTGCAGCGCGCAACCCGATCCCACCGTACGATATAATTCTCCCTTATTCCAACATAACAATATCAGCAGTCATACATAAATATATGTTGCGGCGTGCAACCCGATCCCACCATATAGCAAAATCAGTATCACAATTCACCCTTATTTCACCGTATCAATCCATCCTTATTTCACCTATTGCAGCGTGCAACCCGATCCCACCATATTAGTACGAATTTACCATTATTCCTCCATATCAATCCGCCCTTATTTCACCTGTCGCGGCGTGCAACCCGATCCCACCATATCAGTACAATTATACACTGAATACAATTAAATCCATATTTCAAATTACAAGAACCTCCGAAACTGATGAATATATAGTTGAAACAGAAAGGAAACCTTGTACCTA
The DNA here is from genome assembly GCA_005239525.1 of Nicotiana knightiana. NCBI lineage: Eukaryota > Viridiplantae > Streptophyta > Magnoliopsida > Solanales > Solanaceae > Nicotiana > Nicotiana knightiana. Next base: position 210,186 of record ML404348.1, on the reverse strand, counting down.
CTTGGAAGTTCACATATGTAATACTACACGGCAATACAAGTCGAGTAAATGGCAATTAGAAGGTGCAAGTACGTCAATTAAGAAAAATAACAGCAAGTCATGAAAGCATAAAGAGGTCTAACATTTTTAACAAGAGAAACAATAATTATTAAGCAGAAATTAAAGCATGGAACGAATTTAGGGCGCATAACAGTTAAACCAGGGAAGGAGATAATTAAGGAAAGCGAAAAATCAGGGAAACTAGTAATTTGGTGGCGTATAAGCACTCGGCACCTTGCATATACGCCTCAACACATGAAATTCACATAGCACATAGTCCGAGGTTCCTAATTCCCTCAAATAAATGTTAAACTCAACACTTACCTCACTCCACAGTCAACAAAGAGATCTACTAGGGCCTTTCCCCTAGAATTCGCCTCCAAACCACTCGCATCTAACCACAATTGACTCAAAATTATCAAATATTGCCAAATGAATTAATTAAAATGCATCAATTTAAAATTTCCACACTTTTTCCCAAAAAGTCAAAAATCGACCCCGGACCCACTTGGTCTAAACCCGAAATTTGGACCAAAAGCCGATTACCATTCAGCCCCAAGCCCGATTATGCAATTTGTTTTGAAATCCAACCTCAATTTGAGGTCTAAATTTCAATTCTACAAAAATTCCTAATTCTACCAAAACCCCCAATTTCCACCATGAAAATCCTATATTTTAGGTTGAAATCATATGAAATGTAATGGGTAACTTAAATAAAGTAGAGTAGAATCACTTACCAACAAATTGGGGAAGAAAATTTCTTAGGAGAATCGCCTCTAGGGTTTTCTAGCTTTGAAAATCTGAAAGAATGAACAAAATACTGTTTTTGGGACTGTTTTAATCACTGGTGTCAGGTGTTCATCGCGTTCGCGTGAAACCTGACGCGTTCGCGAAGAGCAAAGCCTCACTGGCTTACGCGATCGCGAGATACTCCACGTGTCCGCGAAGGTTTAGCCCACCTAACCTCCGCGTTAGCGAGACTGGACTTGTGTTCGCATAGAGTCACCTCGAATTCCCAGCCCCACCTCACTAAACTATGCGTTCGCGTGTTACTGGCCGCGTTCTCTTAGAGCAGGCCCCTAGTGCTCTGCGTTTGCGACCATGGTTCTGCATTTGCATAAAACAAAATCCTCCTCCATCCCATATCCCCTTCATGATCACAAGAATGGCTTCGTGATCGCGAATCATAACGCATCAGAAACCAACAAAAGTGAAAAACCAACAAATTTTCTAAGTTCAAGAGATTTGTAGGCTATCCGAAACTCACCCGAGCCCACAAGGCTCCAAACCAAACATGCACACGAGTCCAAAAATATCATACGGACTTGCTCGTGTGATCAACACACCAAAATAACGCCTAGAACTACAAATCAGACACCAATCCAAATAAAATTTTCAAGAAAACATTAAAATTTGTATTTTAACAACTGGGGGTCCGAATTACGTCAAACTGGCTCCGTTTCTAACTAAATTTTAATAGACGGGTCATAAATATAGTAATGGACCTATACCGGGTTTTGGAATCAAAATACGGATCCGGGTCCGTTTGCTCGAAATGTTGACTGAAGTCAACTCAAATAGATTTTAAAGGTAAAATTTCTTACTTTATCAATTTTCAACATAAAAACCTCCTAGGAAAATGCCCGAACTGCGCACATAAATCGAGGAAGGCTTAAAGGATCTAACGGGGGCTTCATAAGACAAAATTAAGGTCTAAAACTCTATATGACCTGTCGGGTCATCACATGGTAAATGGTAAGGGACAACATGAGTTTTTTGTTTTTTAAGTTTTAACACTACAGCTAGAAGATCGATAGAACTTGGTAAGGTGTTTTTTAGACGTCATTAGCGGCGAAATATATGTTGGAGAAGGTTTTTTGATAGTACTCTAAAGAAGCTGCAAGCGTGTCGGGAAGCTACTAATGAGTCTCCTATACGTCCTATGATGAGGTCGCATGCTAAAGATGTTCAAAATTAGCTGGACTTAATTGAATATCAAGAAGTACATTCTGGTAGAAGATGAGCTAAAAGGCTTGGAGATGCCTTGTAAACATTTTAATGTGCTTTTGACAGCATTTGAAATTAAACATTTTAACGTGCTTGTGACAGCTTTTGAAGATAATCCGAAGTCAACTTAGACTCACGGAGCATCTAAAAGTCAAGTTTAATTTGGGCTAAAATCTATTCCAGATCAATGATGTGGTTCTACTTAAGTTATTTAGCTTGAAGTGGCAATGGAATGACTCCAGATCGATGACCTGGCCGGTTTAAGATCATTGAGCTAGACTTTATTTTTTATTTTTTGCTTTTCCTAAATTGGGTTAGGGCTAGTCTTTTAGGGACATTAGCAAGACTTTTGAATGAAATTTCGGTATTGTGAACGAGGAAGAACCTTCTCTTTGTACTTGATTGTCTTCTTGATCTTCTCAAGGTAATTTGATTCCTCGTTAAGATGCTTTCCTGCTTCAATAAACTTGATTGGTATTTTATTCTTATTCCAAGGTTCTTCGTCACTATACTTGGGATTGTGAAGTTGAATTAAAACTCAAACTGGATTTTTCGATTACTTTGTTGTTTGAATATTAACAAGGTTTTCTGTTTTTATATTGATTATTGGGTTAGTTTCCCTCAACACATAGTTTTATTTACTTTAATTCGCATTATTCTTTATTTGTAAATATTACCGAACTCTCTCCGTGAATGGGATTTAGAGTGAAACCTTATGATATACTTTTATAGTTATGTTCCCACCAAGGAGAGGACCATCTTTTAAATTCTCATAATCTTATTATTACTATGGTTACTATTTTATTGGTTATTATCTTTTTTAATTTATTTCGCCTGGCAACGAGTAAGAGATTATAACAAGGACAAGAAAGAAGTTGTATGATCTTGATTTACAAAGTAACGGATGAACGACTTTTTTAATATTACACTTTCTATGAGGTTCGGAGGCCCTTTAGAAAAATTACGCATGAGGAATCTTCAAAACAACTTATTTATTTATTGGGTAAAATGTATGCTAGTTTTGATTTTGATATTTTGTGACTTACTTATAAATTTTTTTAAGTTATTAATTTCATGTTAAAGAATCTAATGAGTCAAATTATTAGTCTTCAACTTTGGTTAAATATTAAACACGCTTAACTACTAACCAAATCTCGTGTGAGTGTATTTTAGTAAGTGAAGAGTGAAGAATAAATAAAACAAAATGACCATACGCATTTGCCGGGGCTGAATCCCCTTTCTTGAGTGATCGCCTTCGCTCGTTGGCAGAACGCCTTGATGCATGCATCTAATTTGTTGGGTGACACTTCGCTTCTTTATTCTCTTTGGAGGCGAGAAACTCTCGTTCCTTTCTCCTTTCTTACTCTTCCGAGTATGGTTCAGGGGGAGCCGGTTCAGCCTCCGGCTGAGGAGGGAAATTTCAACCGATACGCGGTAGGTGTGACGAGCTGGGACGTGGAAGTGAAAACCCTAAACTTTAAACCCTACCCTTCTTTGCTATTCACTAGTAATTGACACATTGGAAGTGCAAGTATATCAATCGTAGAATACATCATTTAGTAATGCATTAAACGTTTGTACTTATTCACATGTGTTCTTCTATTATATACATAAGTTCTTACCATCGCATCGCAGTGAGATTCTATCACAAACCAATATTCATTAAAGATCGTGATGGCGCGCAAGCCAACTATGATTAATCAACTTACTTACTTATTTTGTTATTTTCCAAATCATAAATCCCATCAAATAAATAGAGTAAAATCTAGTACTCGCAGGAAACCCATGATTTTATTTTCCCATTTTCGTATAAAATATATATTACAAGGTGAAATGATAATAATTACGTGAACTACAGTAATGAACATCCAGTAGGAATCCTCAAAATCCGGTGTCACAAGTATAGGAGCATCTACCAAGAAATATTATAAAATACAACATCTGTGTGAAATACAAGTTAGATAGGAGAATGTAAATAACTCTGATGGAGACTTTGTATGTTGCGGATCATAACATGGAATGCAGCTCACCATAAAGTCCCTGGAATGCGCCTCTATGCCCATTTGTTGAGGGAATTTTTCCGACTAATTGACATTATTTGCTACATGATGGGATAATACATATATGAGATGACGAGCATATATGCATGTGCTAAGGTTAATCATACTCGGGGATAGATTACGTTATGAATTGTCCCTTGTAGAATTATATGACCATCTTGCTTCATGTCATACATGACTCATAGATACTAAGAATATAGAATTAAACGTTAGAAAACAAGATTTAGTTTATTAAAACTTGATTAAAATTTGATGGAATTCTGAGAAAATATTGATTTGTCTAATTCTGTCATCACTATGCTTAATAATTAAAACATTGCTACGGCCAATATTCTTGAGATACTAGATTCTATACTTGTGTTGTAGATCATTCGTGAGATTTGTTGAAATACTTAATAAGGTTCCTGAGGGTTATTGAACTATTGTCGGTTAGAAAGTTGTGACTGGGATTCATTTGGAATATTCGTTTAAACACTCTCTTTGATGTTATTTATACTTCCTACCTTGTTTTCCATTAATATAAGTATGCTTGGTAAGGAAGAGTGTAAATCACGAAGGGTGATGCCGTGACATCTTATGAGAGTGTAAAAGCATGAAGGGTGATGTTGTGCCATATCAATTGAGAGTAAAAGAACGAAGGGTGATGTCGTGTCATATCATTTGAGAGTAAAAGCATGAAGGTGATGTCGTGCCATGTTATGTGAGTGCAAAGCGCAATGGGTGATGTCGTGCCATTTCATTTATATTATAATGATTTTAAATTATCATGAGTTCATGGTACGATGGGTGTTTCCGTGGAAGCGAGGACGAGGGACATGCATTATATTGTGATATCTTTTCCTTGTGTATATGTTCATGCCTTTATATTGAGCTATTATTGTCGTATTTATGGTTCTTATGTGACTTGTCATTAATGTCCTGTCCTTGTCCTCTATCTTAATTGTTATTGTGTTGCTCATGCCTTCTACTTGTTAAACTTGCAAATACCATGCCTACTTCCTGCTGTCATAATTACATCTTTGTCGTATCTATTTTGTTTTTCTTAGTAAAGGCCTTCTACCATGTTAGTCATTCATGCCTCTACTTGATAACTTATAAAGATCATGTGTTCCCCTCTTATTAGTTATATCCATATTTAGGTCCCCACCATGCTAATTAGTTGAAGTTTATGTTCCTATTTCCTAATTGTTGTCATTACTCCTATGCTTTATGCCTAGTCTATTACTATTTCCCTTATGTATATCCTCATTCATTATTGCTACTTGTGTATTTCCTACTTTGTCATTACTGTTATCGGAATTTCTGCTATCTGGTTGGTACCGTTAAATACATATTTGGTGAGGATGAGATAAATGCACGAAGGGTGTTGCTGTGAAATTGACTTGACATCTGAGTACATTCCTCACGCTATGAAAGTTATGGAGTGACTATCGTGGTTATTGGTTTTAACGAAAATATTTGTCGAGATATTGAAAATGTTAAATTGAGATCTCTTCGTACTCAGTTATTGCTTTGCATATTTATTCCGTATCCTCTTTTCTGTTATATAGTAGTATAGTTCTATTGTTAGTTTACGATGCAGTTTTTATCACTGAGTATCTTCTAACTAAAAAGTCTAGTCACTACTTCGAAGAGGATAGACAAGATACTTATTGGGTACATGGGGTCGGTTGTACTCATATTACACTTCTGCATCTTGCGTACAAATTCTGGAGTGGAGTTGCTGGTGATATCAGGAGTTGACTCTGAAGATGTTCGTGCATTCTGAAATATTGCTGCCACTTGTCCTTGATAACTTTACATTTTGCTAATCTGTTTATATAACTTTCAAACATATAGTGTATTTATTTATACCATCTTTGTAAATTTCAAATTCTTAGAAGCTCATGATTTGTACTACTAGTCCTTGGGTTAATATGTAAATGTTCAGATAATTCTTCATCTTTTCCTATAAATTTCAATTGGATTGTATTCAGTGTTCGCCTACCTAGCTGGTCGAATTAAGTGCCATCATGTCTAGTGGTTTTCAGGTCGTGACAAGTTTGTATCAGAGCACTAGGTTCTAAGGTTCTACAAGTCATGAGAAAGTGTCTAGTAGAGTCTTGAAAATCGGTATGATGACGTCCATACCTATCTTCGGGAGGCTACATGACACTTAGGAAAATTTTCCTTTCTTCTTTCCTCATTGTGCAGCCTTGTTTCAGCTTGAAGAAGGGCTATGGATGCTTGATTATCATCGCGATGTACTGTCAAGCCTTAGGAGCAAATACATTGTTAAATCTTCCAGTCATTCATTTGTAGTTCGAGGCGGGTTCTTATATCTGGTTGGTAAGCACATATCTGGGGAAGACTGGTTGGTGGGCTAGCTATTGTGATTAAGGAGGGTTCATGATAAGGCGTCGACTTGAGTATAGCCAGTGGGCCACCACCTGCGTGATGACTTGGGACCGTGTGTTTCTTATGAGGCTTCCATTCAGTGGGGTGCATATATTATCATTTCAAAGCATCTTGGGAAGTCGTTTGACTATTAAAAGGATTGATAATCACTTGGCAGAGTCTTCGGAGTGTTCCATTATCAGTATTGCATAAGTTTTGAAGTATTCAGCTAAATCGCCATGTGGGATCGAGGCATGCTATGAAGATATGGACTTTGGATTACCGACGATGTGTTCTATGGCTTCGGGCTAAGTGGGGGAGTCTGTTAATGACGATCAAAATGTAGGATCATGCGTTATATGAATTTCTGGGCCGAGGGATTGCTTGGTTATTTCTTCAAATAGTCATATGTCGGTGGAGCACGTGTTTCTCGATGTGTATTAGTTGTGCATTGAATATCAAAGTAAGGTGAGAGTGGTTATCGAGAAGGTTCTGGCGAGTTCCAGGTCATATGTAGCCTTTAAAGACTTCGAAATTTGTCTACGGCCAGGATTTAAATCGGTAGCGAATGATAATCAGATCTACGGTATTTCCTTGTCAAGAAAGGTCTAAATGTCAATGTTGGAGAGATGCAAGAAATGGCTTCGGGTCCCAAGGAGGTTCTTTCAGGGCGGTCATATCGGATTGAGTTACTTTCAGGTTGGTAGTCTGTGTGACTCGGTTGAGTTAGAGGCGATTGGTGTTGACTACTCGATCATGTGTTAATGAGTTCCAATGAATTCATCACAGTTATAACCATGGCCGGAGTTGGTGTTTACTACGGGTATAAAAGCTATATTGCATCTGGTGATGTTCTCCTAGATTGAGTTAAATGCAGGGTTCACGGTTAGTTTTGGAGGGAGGGATATGAGTTCTTGAAGACACGGACGATTTCAGGTGTTTAATATTTTGCTGGAACTAGTTGTTCCCACCGGAGGAGAGTTCTCCTGTTGGCAGGTACATTGTGTATTGACTTGTATGTATTTTTCCGTAAGATGATGGAGTATGAATGGCGCATCAACTATTTTAGAAGCGGTGTTGAGACCGGGTATGGAAATTCCGGACCTATAAAGGAATGTGGAGGATTGGTTGATTGATGATATGTGTAATGGAAGGGTTTCTATGGGATTGTGGAAGGTTATTTTTCTGTTCGGGAATGATCGGAATCTAGTTTGGGAATTATTTGAGAGCCTAATGAGGATATGTATTTTGTATTGAAACGGATTTGCTTGCTCCTACGCAGCTATTACCACAGGTATATCATCGGACGGAATAGATTCTATTCTAATCTATGTTATGTGTTTCTGTTTCATGCTTTGACGAGTTCTGAGGGTTGAATGATTCTTCGCATGCATACTGTGATTCAGTTTAGGCCTCATGGAATTATGGGCGACATGGCCTTCGTGATGTTGATTTTCTTATTGCACAATATTTGTACTTGTCCTTCTCCGTATTGTTTGTTCCTAATAATTTTCCTACAGTTATATTTTGTGCACTCTATTGTGCTTGAAGTTGACGCATGTGATCATTGAGCGCGAGTATTATGGCTGTATGGGTACCCTATGTAGATTGATATGATGGGATCGGGTTGCACGCCGCAATAAAACTGTGATGAAATGTAACTCCTGAGGCTTACTTCGTGTATTTTTATTTTCACTTTGTTGAAAATAGTTCACAGGAAAATGTTAAAATTACCCTGCCTGCTTAACCTTCTTAATAGCCTTCTTATTTAACTTTCATACTATTATTTGTCATGTCTGAATTATTACTTGTTGTTGTACTAGACCGGGTTGTGTTGGGCTCCATATGGTTTTTGGCGAGAATTGTCGGTTGGGTTGTTTGTATTGGTTGAGATGAGGTTTCTAGAACCTGATATTTGTACTATCGTATTGGGATAAGGAATGTTTGAAGAATGATACCATATTTTCACAACGGATTTGGGAAATGGCCCTTGTCGGACGAGTGAACTTCTTGGCTTATTGATCAGATGAGTGGTTAAGAGATTTGGCGTGTTTGTTTTATCATCAACAGTTTACGGAGGTTTTGAACAAGGTTTTATTTGATATGAATTTGCTACCGGTAGCGAATTTGTTTTGGGCAGCCATGGTGGTCAGCAGTTACTGTTGTGAGTATCCGAGTGATGAGATATATCATGTGATTACATCTTTGGTTACGGTTATGGATTGGCACCACTTGTTTAGACGTATACAATGGGTAGATGTAAGATTCAGGTCTTGTAATGAATTCTGGAAGTTGGAGATTGGGTTTTAAGGTTAAGGACAAAGGTTGAAGTAAGGATATCTAGTTATGTTGTTTTGGCAGGCTTGTATGGAGCGGGGTAACGTAGGATCACCACCGGGTATGTGCATGGTAGGGTTACACTGTGATTTGATAGCTTTGGAACGACTCCTAGCATATTAGAGGACGAACGTATGTTAAAGTGGGGAGGATGTAATGACCCTACTGGTCATTTTGGTCATTTGCACATTCTCGATAGTTTAAGGGAACGAGTATCCCCGCATGATGTATTATGTCATGTGTAAATCGTCGGCCCTAGTTTTCAAGTTATTCGAAATCGATTTGGAAGAATGAACTTCAATATTTAAGCTTTAAGTTGGAAGAGTTGACCAAGGTTGACATTTTAGCATTTAACCCCGGATTGGATTTTTGATGGTTCCGTTAGGTCTGGATGGTGATTTTGGACTCGGGCGTATGCCTATATTTACATTTGGATGTTTCTAGAAGGATTTTACATTAATTGGCGAAAGTTGAAAATTTTGAAGGTTTGGAAAGTTCATAAGTTTGACCAAAAGTTTACTTTGAGGATATCAGATTCGGATTGTAGTTCCGGGAATTCAAATAACTTCGATATGTCATTTGGGACTTGTATGCAAAGTTTGAGTGCATTCCGGGTTGATTTGATATGTTTCGGCGCGAGTTGTGGAAGTTGAAAGTTCAGAGTTCATTGATTTTGATTTGAGGCGCGATTCATCGTTTCGATGTTGCTATGTGAGATTTGATTCCTAAAGTAGGTCCGTGTTATATTGTGGGACTTCTTTGTATGATTTGACGGGTTCCCGAGGGGCTCGGGTATATTTTGGATCATTGGATGAGAGACTAGTTAAGTTAAGTAATTTGGAGTTTGACCATGGTCAATATCGGGTCAACACTACCTCTTTTTGGTTTTATGAGGGCGCGAACAGATCTGTAGCGTGTTTTATGATTGAAATGCATATATGGTTTGTGTCCGGTAGGTTCCAGATGAGTTTCAGATCATTTCGGTGAAGTTTGGGTTTGCTGGTGCTGGTACTTCGCAATTGCAAGCTTTTTGTTGCAATTGCGAACTCTGCATTTGTGAAGATCTGGTCGCAATTGGACTAGTCCGCAATTGCAAACTTTTGGTCGCAAATGCGACATCTGCAGCTGGATTAAGAGTTGGAGTTTCGGGATTTTATCTCATTCCTTCATATTTTGAACCCTATACTTGAATTTTGGCGATTTTGGAGGCGGTTTTCACCAAAAGGATTGGGGTAAGTGTTTTTTACTTTGTTTTGATTATATTTCATGAATCTGTCTTCGATTTTCGCATTTGAATTAGGATTTTTAAAGAGAAAGTTGGGGGGGGGGAGGGGGTTGTCTAAACTTTCCTAAATTAAATTTTTGAGTTTTGAACATCGATTCAGAATTGGATTTGAGTGAAATTAGTATGGTTGTACTCGTTATTGAATGGGATGTTGGATTTTGTATGTTTTGTCGGGTTTCGAGGTGCAGGCTCGGGTTTGACATTTTGGTTGACTTTGAATAAATGTGTAAAGATTCGACATTTATCGATTTGGTTTGCTTACTATGGCATTATTTGATGCTTTTGGCTTTGTTTTGAGTCGTTTTAGAGGATGATTTGAATGGGATGACGTTTTTAGTGTATAGATTTGTCTTGTTGAGGTACGTGTCTTGCCTAAATTTGTCGAGGGAATTTTTAACACTATTTTACATTACTTGCAACATGCAGGGGTGATACATATATGAAGTGACGAGCATATATGTATGTGCCAGGGTTAATCATGCTCAGGGATAGATTATGCTATTAATTGTTCCTTGTAGAATTATGTGACTATCTCACTTCATGTCTTACTTGACTCACAGATACTAAGAATATAGAACTAAATGTTAGAAACCAAGATTTAGTTTATTATAACTTGATTAAAATTTGACGGAATTCAGAGAAAACATTGATATGTCTAATTCGGTCATCACTATGCTTAATCATTAATACATTGCTACCGTTGATATTCTTGAGATATTAGATTTTATACTCGTGTTGTAGATCATTCGTGAGATTTTTTGAAATACTTAATAAGGTTCCTAAGGGTTTATTAAACTATTTTCTGCTTGAAAGTTGTGATGGAGTTCATTTGGAATATTCCTTTGAACACTGTCCTTGACGTTATTTATGCTTCCTACCTTGTTTTTCATTGATATACATATGTCTGGTAAGGAAGAGTGTAAAGCACGAAGGGTGATGTCGTTCTATGTTATGATAGTGTAAAAGCACAAAGGGTGAAGTCGTGCCATATCAATTGAGAGTAAAAGCACGAAGGGTAATGTCGTGCCATATTATTTGATAGTAAAAATACGAAGGCGATGTCGTTCCATGTTATGTACGAAGGGTGATGCCGTGCCATTTCATTTATATTATCATGATTTTAAATTATCATGAGTTCATGGCACGATGGGTGTTTCTGTGCAGGCGAGGACGAGGGTCATGCATTATATTGTGAAATCTTTTCCTTGTATATACGTTCATGCCTTTACATTGAGCTGTTATTGTCGTATTAATGGTTCTTATGTGACTTGTCGTTAATGCTCTATTCTTGTCCTCTATCCTCATTGTTATTGTGTTTCTCATGCCTTGCTAAACTTGCAAATACCATGCGTACTTCCTGCTGTCATAATTACATCTTTGTCGTATCTATTTTATTGCACTTTAGTACATGCCTCCTATCATGTTAGTCATTCATGCCTCTACTTGATAACTTATAAAGATCATGTGTTCCCCTCTTATTCGTTATATCCATATTTAGGCCTCCACCATGCTAGTTAGTTGAAGTTTATGTTCCTGTTTCCTAATTATTGTCATTACTCTTATGCTTTCCCCTAGTCTACTACTATTGCCCATATGTATATCCTCATTCGTTATTATTATTTGTATATTTCCTACTTTGACATTACTGTTATCAGCATTTCTGCCATCTGGTTGGTACTGTTACACACATATTTGGTGAGGATGAGATAAATGCACGAATGGTATTGTCGTGCAATTGACATAATATCTGAGTACATTCCTCACGCTATGAAAGTTATGGAGTGACTATCGTGGTTATTGGTTTTCGTTCTAAGGAAAAGATTGATCAAGATATTGAAAAATGATAAATTGAGATTTCTTCTAGTACTTAGTTATTGCTTTGCATATTTCTTTTGTGTACACTTTTCTGTTATATCATAGTATAGTTCTATTACTAGTTTATGGTGCAGTTTTTATCAGTGAGTATCTTTTAACTAAAAATCCTTGTCACTTCTTCAACGAGGTTAGGCTAGATACTTACTAGGTACATGGGGTCGGTTCTACTCATACTACACTTCTGCATCTTGCATGCAAATTTTGGAGAGGAGTTGCTGCTGATGTCGGGAGCTGACTCTGAAGATGTTCGTGCATTCATGAATATAGCTGCCACTTGTCCTTGGTAGCTTTTGATTTTTCTAATTTGTTTATGTATCTATATAACAAATCTTGTATTTATATGTAACAGCTTTGTAAATTTCAAATTCTTAGAAGCTCATGATTCGTACTACCAATCCTTGGGTTAATATGTAAATGTTCAGGTAGTTCTTCACCGTTTCCTATAAATTTCATTTGGATTGTATTTGATGTTAGTTGGCTTACCTAGCGGGCGAATTAGGTGCCATCACGATTATTGATTTTCGGGTCGTGACACACCCGTCAATTCATGCGTGCGTAGGTCCCACAACGTGTAGAACATAAGAATATAACACATACGGGGTAAATTCCCCCTCACAGGGTTAGGCATGAGACTCACCTCGCTCTGAAGTTCCACAACCAACTCAAATGCCTCGCTAACACCTCAATTCAATGCCCATCAATCCGAAACTGATCAAACAACATGAAAACTAATAGAAATATACTGCAATTGTCATAATTCATCAATTTATAATAATTTCGAACTCTATCTGAAAAATCAGTAAAGTCAAGGGCCCACGTGCCCGGATTCCAATAATTCTTGAAGATAAACTTTACCCATGTTCTCGCGAACTTAAATATATGATTTACTCCTAATTCCATTTCCAAATTCGTGGTTAAAATACCAATTTCTAGGGTTTCTCTTGAAATTCGACAATTTCCACAATTTTCCATATATTTATAAGCCCAAATATGTATATATTTAACTCCCAACTTGTAGAAATTACTTACCTCATGAATGACGATGGAAATGGCGCCCAAAAAGCTGCAAGGCCGACTCCGATGGAAGAAACGAAATGAAAATGAGCCAAACCCACGTACTTAACAAGGACCTCTGCTCAGTGATCATCGCACCTGCTGATGAATTTGCGCGCCTGCGAGCTCGCTTCTACGAGAAAATTCTCGCTCCTGCAGAAGTCCACTGTCAGTAGCCAATTGCACCTGCAATAATTCTTCCGCTCCTGCGCAATCACAAGTGCGATACTGCCTCACGCATCTGCTCATTTTCGTGCACCTGCTGCAGTGGTGTCGCTTCTGCGCATACGCAAGTGCGCTGCTCCTCTATGCTTCTGCGACCACACACCCAACTCACCCACGTCTCTTCTGCGATCACTTCTCCGCATCTGCGACATCGCAGGTGCGGAATATTTCCTCGCACATGCACCCCTAGGTCCCTTTCCACCAAAATCGCACCTTTGATGGCCCTTCAAACCTGCGTGACCGCACATGCAGCCACTTACCATGCATGTGTGGTTGCACCAGATCTCAGCTATTTCAGTACTTCTTCCAAGTCCAAACCGATGCATTATCAATCCGTTTCGCACCCGGGGCCCTTGGGATCCCATCCAGACATACCAACACATCCCAAAATATGACACGAACTTAGTCGAAAGCCTCAAATTACGCCAAAAAATATCAAAATTACGAATCGACGATCGAAACCTTTCTTTAATCTTTCAAACATTCAAACTTCATCGAACGCGTCTGAATGCTTAAACATCCCAGAATGATGCTAAATTTTGCGTGCAAGTCACAAATTACGATACGAACATATTCCGAGGCTCGGAACTCCAAACGGACATCAATATCACCAAAGTCCACCTCAAACCAAACTTAGGCAATTCTAAAACCTTGAAAATGTCAATTTTCCACAATAAGCGGTGAAATGCTCCCGGGCGACCCGATACTCAACCTGAACATACGCCCAATTCTGAAATCATCATACGAACCTATTAGAACCTTCAAATCCCGGTTCTGAGGTCGTTTACTCAAAAAATAAACCTTAGTCAATTCTTCCAACTTCAAGCTTCCGAAATTAGAATTTTCCATCTGAATCAACTTCGAACTTCCCGAAATTCAGTTCCGACTACAAGTACAAGTCATAATACACGAAGTGAAACTACTCAAGGCCTCAAACCGTCGAACGATGTGCTAGAGCTCAAAATGACCAATCTGATCGTTATAGATTCGAATAATATATTGAAAATTATGTATACATGATTTAAAAAATAGTTACTATTTTCTTTTCTACACCTTTATTCAACTTTTTCTACACCTTGATTCGATAATCGATCGGAAAACATAAATAAATAATTAATTTATGCCTGCTCTTCTACATGTTTACTTGTTTCAGAATCAAAATAGTACTTTCTGCTCCTAACGACTTAATTTTAAAACTTATTACAAGACATATTCGGTTTACCCTTTTTTTTCAAAACTATAAACAACTTTCATGCGCCAAAAATTTCTAACAATTTTCAACTCTGGGTTGGGAAAGATCAACTACTAGTCTTAAACACAAGCATACTTAATGAGGGGGAACTTGGCTTTTTTGAGAAATTTAGAAATCAATAGAATTGGCTAGGAGGACGAAAACTAAACATTTTGATTTTTTGATATATAATTCATAGAGGGTGTTGAGCGGTAAAAACTTACTCACACTCAATTTTTACATCATCCCAATGAGTACATGTTATACGTCTTCTATATACACTCTTAGCACCAAACTATAGATCATTAGTACACATTCACACTTTAGTTTATGACTTATAATGGTAAATTAGTATATCTAATATTATTTAAATACCAAATCTGAATATGTTTTTACCTGAGTGAGATAACATATATTCTCAAGATAGTTTGGGAAATTTTGTTTCTTTTTTTGTTCCCCTTCCATCTTCCCATCATGTGGCGATCATTCAAACTACATTTCGGCTTAGTGTACGAATAAGTTGATAATATGGTTAAAATAATTTTTATGAAAAAGGGTTAGATGTGTCCCTTTACTATAAGAATTTAGTTAGAGGTAAGCCTCCGTTATACTATTCGAAGGTTTTTGCTCCTGTCGTAACCCATTTAAATATACCGACCTCTCCATCTAGTGGACCAATTTTGATAGACACGTGGCAGAATTTTTAAACACCTAAACCATTTTTTCTCCTTTCCCTTCCTCTTTCTCTACTTCTAGTATTCTTTGTCCCCCAATTCCCCTCACTTTGTTCCCTTTTTCCTTTTCTTTGTTCCTTTTTTCTTACCTTCTCATCTCATTTTAATTTTTGTCAATTCTTAAATCATCAATGGACCTAATAGCTGGAAAATCCACTCAATCATACAAAAACTTAATTCCAAAATTTTACATATCCATGGAGATGGGTCTTGGAGATTTAAAATTCTGATGGCTTAGACCAATTTGATATCCAAAGATTTACTCAGAAATTCATTAATGTTAAAGTCAGTCGTAAATTGAAGAGCAAATAGAGAAGAAAATAAATAATTCATGACTCATTCTTGGATCAGGGGGATATTTATTGAAATTTTGGTGTGGCATTACTGATTTTAGTGGTATTTCTTCGTTGGAAATGGGGGGATACGTTTGTGGCTGGCAATCAATAATTGTTGATTGTATACTCGTGAAGATCAAGTATTTTCTGAGGGGGTTCGTTGTCGCCTATGTTTTTTCTGGTGAATGACCGTTTCTCCGACGATGTTCTGGTGGCTCTTTATCGATGGTGATGATGGAGCCGTGATGGCGTCAAACATTGTTGTTAGGCAAGCCGACACTTAATTATTCATTTTATCATTTTTAAATCATAAATATTTCTTGGATAACGAGGTTATTATATTAAAATAAATCATAGTTACTGTCACGACCCAAATTCTCAACCTTAGGGATCGTGATGGCGCCTAACACCACACTTGCTAGGCAAGCCATTGTTAGAGCTCACATAACAATTTCCTTTAATTAACAATTTAAACAGAATAAAATAATTTTAAATCAAACTTGATCTAATGGCTTTCAATAAAGAAATAATACAACTGTCCTGAATATAATAAACCAGTTTTATAAAAAATAGTAGAAGACTCTCGGGGTCTGAGAACGCCGGCAGATATACCTCGTGTCTCTGAGTAACTGAATAGCCGCTCTAAATATCTCTACAGCTGGCCGGAACCTGGATCTGCACAAAAGAGTGCAGAGTGTAGTATTAGTACAAGCGACCCCATGTTGAGTAAGTGCCGAGCCTAACCTCCGCAAAGTAGTGACGAGGCTACGGCGGGGCATTAACAATATAACCTGTAACAATAATATATAAAACAAGAAGGAAATCTAAACAAATAATTAAGTAATACAACAACAATAAAATACTTAGCTGCCTTTTTCCAGGTCTCAACTATAACCAATTCTCAAATAAATTTTCAACTTCCCACACTTTAAATTTAAATAAAAGTAGTGCCAAAATATGAAGAATAGTAAGACAAACATTTAAGCTTTTCAAATCTTTATTTTCTTTAAAAATCAGTAAAAATATAAATGTCCTCCCTTATTGTTCCTTGTTGCGGGGTGCAACCCGCTCTCACATATCCACCCTTATTGCTCATGCATAAATATATCACCCTTATTACTCCTATTGCGACATGCAACCTGATCCCAGCTGTCCACCCTTATCACTCCTTGTTGTGGTGTGCAACCCGCTCTCACCAGACATCTCATATCAGTTTATTCATAAATTTCAAAATTTAGACCAAGCCTTTCATAATATTTTTGTCTCAACAATTATAAATAAGAAACTATATTTTTCTCATAAATATCATCAATAACTTGTCAACCATGAAACCAACAGGAAACATAATCATATATATATCTCGTAAAAATAATGCCAAACCGCTTAATCGTTTTATACTACAAGGGAACCAGCTAAAACAACCAATACTTCTTTCAAAATAACCACAAAAATCTTTGACAACAAAATAACAAGACCAGGTAATCATGGAAACAAAAATGAATATAGAACAGTTAAGACAAGAATCAATTAAATTGGGAACGGGAAAGGGATCATATTTAACAGACCATTTGGTGGTGCATAGATACTCGTCATCTCACCTATACACAGCGCACATGCAAATTCACATAGCAAATAAGTGGGGATTCCTATTCCTTCAAGTCAAACTTAGACCAAACACTTACCTCAATTTCGTAGGCCACTCACTGCTCAATTATAGATTTTCCTTTAGAATCTTGCTGTAACTTGATCGAATCTAATCATAATTAACTCGATATCATCAACCAATGATAAAGGAACTAACTTTTTTGAAAAACATAATTTTTCTAAGTTTTTCTCAAAAAAGTGAAAACCCGACCCCAGGGTCGCTTGGTCTAAACTCGGGGTTCTGACCAAATTATGTTCACCAATTCACCCACGAACCCAAATATACTATTAGTTTTGAAATCCGACCTCAATTCAATGTAAAAATAGTCAAACTTAATCAAATTTAAATTCGTCAACTTTTATCAAATTTAAATTCTAGAAATCACTATTTCTCATATTTTCACATAAAAGCTTTCCGGTTTCACCCTCGGACTGCGCATGCAAGTTGAGGTATTTAAAATTAGTGTTTTTATGGATATTAAGAATGGAACGGAGTCTAAAATTATAAAATGACCCCTTAGGTCATCACAGTTACGTACAATTTCGTTAAAGTAATAAGTGAATGTAATGACCCGACCGATTGTTTTGAGCTCTAGTGTGTCATTCAGCAGTTTCAGGCTGTGAGTAGCTTCATTTCAGGTATTATGACCCGTGGGCATGGTCGGAATTGAATTTCGGGATGTTTAGAGTTGGTTTGGAAAGAAAATTCTCTTTTCAGAAGCCTTAAGTTGGAGAAATGGACTAAGATTGGAATTTTGAGTAAACGACCTTAGAATCAGGGTTTGAAGGTTCCGGCAGGTTTGTATGATGATTTCAAACTTGGGTGTATGTCCGGATTGGGTTTTGGATAACCCGGGAGCGTTTCAGCGTAAATTATGGAAGTTAGCATTTTAGAAGAATTTCATAGATTTGGGCTTGAAGTGCATTTTAGTGTTGTTGATGTCCGTTTGGGATTTCGAATCTGGGAATAGCTTCGTATGGTGATTCTGGAGTTGGGAGCGCGATCGTAACTGAATCCGGATGTCCATAGGTCATTTTGATGTCATTTGGGTAAAGATAAAAATTTGAAGGTTTTTGAGAAATCTGACTGGAAGTGGAAATTTTGATATCAGGATCGGAATGTGATTCCAGAAGTTGGAGCAGGTCCGTAATGTCGAATATGGCTTGTGTACAAAATTTGGGGTCAATCGGATGTGATTTGATAGGTTTCGGCATCAGATGTAGAAGTTGGAAATTTCTAAGTTCGTAAAGTTAGGATTTGGGTGCGATTCATGGTTTCGATGTTGTTGATGTGATTTGAGGCCTCGAGCAAGTCCGTATTATGTTTTGGAACAGGCTGGTATAATTGGACAGGGCTCCGGGGGCCTCGGGTGGATTCCGGGTGGTTAACAGATCAATATTTGAAGTTGAGAAAGCTGAAGTTGCTGGTGTCTGGTGCGACCGCACCTTCGAAGCTTTGGCCGCAGGTGCGATTTTGGGCTGGAGCTGAGGAAACCACAGGTGTGGGAGATTGGTCACACCTGCAGGACCGCAGGTGCGGAAGCAGGAACGCATGTGCCGAAATGAGGCTGGGCAGAATGTTTTAGAACCGTGAATTTTGGCCATTTCCTCACTATTTTCATCTTGGCATGGCAATTTTGGGAGGCTTCAAAGGGGGATTTTTATCATGCATTACAAGGTAATTAAATTCCTCCCGTTTATTAAGTTAAATACAATATTGTATGCATGTATTAGACATGGAAATTAGTAGGAGAATTGGGAAATCTTAAGGAAACCTATAATTTGGTAATTTGGATTTTTTGCCACGAATTTGAGCATGAAATGTAAAGTAAATTGTACATTTGAAGTAGTAAAGCTATGGGTAGAATTTAACTTCGAGAAATTTCAGATTCCGGGCACGATGGCTCGAGGGCATTTTGGTCATTTCACTGAGCGGAGTTGGGAAATTAAATAATTTGAATTTGTTGCAAGTATTAGGATGAATTTTCATTTGTTTTCCCGTTATCTGGTAGTTTTTGGGGCGTTGTGCATACATTGGAGTCGTCGGAAGGGCTTGGAAGCCGGTTATGGGACTTCAGAGCGAGGTAAGTCTCCTTTCTAACATTGTGAGGGGGAACTATCCCCCGAGGCGAACTAATTAAGTATGTGTTACTATCTGCGGGGGCTACGTACGCATGAGGTGGAGTCTGTGCGTAGCTACTATTATGCCATGTCCGGGTAGCCTAGGACCCACTAGAATGCCTTACCTTTTGTACCTGTGATCTTGTCTGTAATATTAGACTGCTAATATAATCGAAATTGTAATTGAATGACTAAGGAAGATTAGAGTTTATTTTCTTAATCATATAAAAAGAGAATTTATTTTCTTTGCGGGCAATTGTATTTCCGGATAAGGTTATATTATTAAACAGTATAAAAACTTGGAAAATGAATTTGGAGAAAGGATTTAAATACTATTTTGTGGTTTTTAAAAGAAAAATCTGTCATTTACTTGAGTATTTGTTTTCTCGACGTATTCGGGGTGGATTGTTGATTGTGCATGTCTGCATGTGACCACTTCGCAATTTACATTCCGCGAGCGGAGTATTTTTTTCCCCCACTCTCATGGGGCGGGCCGTATGCCACAACGGATTGAAAGATGCACTTATGGTACATGTCGTTCGATCCTCGACATTGCATAAATATGATTATTTTATTTAAATATGTATGGTTCCGGACGTTCGACCCTCGGCAGTGCATAGACATGATTATTTTATTGAGAGGTGCATTTATGGTACGGGCCATTCGATCCTCAGCAGTGCACAGAGTTGGTTATTATGACGGCTAAGGCCGGTTGTCCTTATCCCGTATGCGCATGATAAATTGTTAAATGTTTATCATGGATTATTAAAGTGATAAGATATTTGGGGGAAAACAAAGAGAAATTGTTTATTTAAAATATTTTGGGGAAAATGAGGAAGTGGCAATTGTTTATTTACTTCTAGTATTTAGTTGGATTTCAGTTCCTTATATATATTGCTGCTTTATTTCCTTTACATGCCTACCATGTTCATCATATGTTGTTAATTAGTTTGCTGGGCCTTAGTGAGTGTCTAATTCGACCTCTCCTCACTACCTCTCTAAGGTTAGGCGGGCGACTTACTGGGTACACGTTGTTTTTATATTCATGCTAAACTTGCTGTGCATTTTTATTACACAGGTACTTTTATAGCAAAGTGTCGGATTTGGAGACTTAGGTGAGCTGCATCAGCTAGAGGCGATCCGCAGATGACAGAGTCTCCCTCGTACTGTATTTATTTTCATTTTAAAATTTCCTTGTCCAATTTGTATTTCGGACAAGCTTGTGATGATTGTATAAATTCTTAGAAATTGCTCATGTACTCGTGACACCTGTGTTTGGGATATAATTGCTAAACTAGAATATTTAAACCATTGTATTTACTTGACGGATTTTATTTTGTTATTATGTAATAAGTGAAAGGTAATGATTTTCATAAATGCTAAAATCAGAAATTATTTCAGTTAATTTATGATTGGCTTGCCTGACAATGATGTCCAGCGCCATCACAACCTTATGGAGTTTGGGTCGTGACAACATGGTATCAGAGCGCTAGGTTCCCGTAGGTCTCACAAGTCATGAGCAAGTCTAGTAGAGTCTTGCGGATCGGTACGGAGATGTCTGTACTTATCTTCGAGAGGCTACAAGACTGTTAGGAGTACTTCCGTTCTTGATTCCTCATTGTGTGATTTGATTCCCTTGAGGCTTATGCCTATGTTTATTCCTACTAAATCTTACGCGTCGCGAAGTGCTTGCTATGAATCAGAAATTTGAGGAATGGATGTGGTGCTACAGAGGTAATTCGAGATGTTTTCCGTGTATAATTGGTTGGGGCTGTTGTTATGGCCCTGCAAAGGAATAATATGTTGTTTCGGCTCAGTAGCTGTGTTTCTGAGATCCTGAAGGCTATGCTCAGGTAGTGATAATGCTTGCGATTGGTTATCACGCGATGTCGATATGATGATAGAATGCTTGCCGTATATGGGGGTGATGAATGGTTTTAAGGGAGGTCTTCTCAGAGTGTGATTTCGAGATTTCGGTATTTTAGTTCCGGTAGAGGAAAGGAATTTTGATTATGAATGGTCTGTTTGGGGTTGATAAAGTACTAAGACTTGGTGTCTTCAAGCGAGGTGTGATGTTCACCTGTGACGTGTTATCGTCGTCCTTGATCAAACAGAATGTGTTAAGTTTGTCAGTGCTATGGTTTCTTAGGTTGCATGGGGTCAGAGTACTGTGAAGGAGTATTGAAGAAGCGGCTGTCAAAGATGGTGAGGTGCGGCGGTTCAGTACAGGATAAGTGTTGATGATGAAGGCAACTAGAGAAAGGTGATCTTCAGAGAGTTTGAAGTCGTGGTGATCTGCTGCTTTGAGAGCTACAGTGAATGATCCTGAAGTGAGGCTGTCGCGCCCCCTTTTTCCTCGCGGAGATTGGGTTTATGACATTGGTTGGGACAACTCTTTCCTTTTGGGAAAGGGGTTTGCATATTTTAAAGAGTCGCCACCTAACGATTTTAACGGTGCATTAAGGCACCGAAGGTGTTCAATTACAACTACGTTACTAACCAGAGATTTGGGTAAGGGCTTGAAATTATCCTAAGGGGAAGGTGTTAGGCACCCCTTAGGATCCACAAGTGTAGTTCCCGGCCAAATGATTTCGTGAATTTGTACAACTAGCAAATAACAAATAAAGGCTCAAATAAGAGGGGACGTAAGGCTTAATCATGTAGATGTTTAGAAAATAGTAAAGAAGATTAGCTTTTAAAAAAAATTACGAGCTAAGTATATAAAAGGTGTCCTAGGTTTATAATAATATGGATCACATAAATGCAATACCCGGTAATCACTCCTCGAAGAGGGGCTACACGTGGTATTAGTGCACCGGTCATCATATCCATATTCTTCCCTTCCCACCCCGTAAGGTTATTAAAAACGAGTGTTGATCTCCATCTCTATTTCATGCTATTACCAGTCCTTTCCTATTAGTCCCGGAGGAAATTAGGACTCCTATCCTAAAGGGAGGTGTTAGGTAGACCCTCAGGTTTTAAAGTTAAAATTCTAGGGGGGCGCCAGATAATAAACAAGTAGGACTGTAGATAAATGAAAGCACAGAAAACAGATAAAGGTTCAGGTATTCCTCCACACACAGTACACATAAGCAACATGTCTCATACACAATTAAGGTCCATATTAGTTCAGAATCCTAAAGCATGGTATCTAGGTGATAACACAAAGACATATTATTGCATAAATCAGAGAGGAAGTCTTAATCAAGCTTGCCTACTAGTTTTAAGCATGCTGACAGTTAAACATGATCACAAAGGCATTTCTGTTTTTATTTTTTCTAAGTTAATTACCTAAGGCTTGCCTAGGTGTAGGATAACAGGCAATCATTATTCAGATTTGTTAATGACTCTAGGTTTTTTTATAGCTAATAGCATGCAATTCTAGGTGCTGAAGATGTACAAGGACTAATTACCAGTTGCTTAGAATAGGGGACTGTTCTGTATTTAGACTAAATGCAGTTAAATAGATACGATCAAATAACATGATATCTAATGCATCATGATGCGTAATAACTTAAACATGATTTCTAAATGCACATAGAATATAGCATTATGCACAGTTACATGAATAGCATATGTGACAGATTTTTAATGGTTGTTTACCTAGAACAGGATCTCTACATGTATAGCATGATGAGACATGATTGCAGTTTGTTTATCATAGGATAGTACTTCTAGTGAAGTTTCAGAACATGGGCAGAATCACGTAATAGCAACTTATTTTATTATTTATCCTATAGGCAGGATTTCTAAGAGTAGATGAGATGTTGAATAGACATAGATCCTAAGTAGCATGATATCTAATGCATGGCATGATGTACCTAAACATGGATGCTATTGCGCATAGAGAGAAAATAAACCTAGAAACATATACCCTTAATTATACTACAACATGCATATTAACACGTGAATGGAGTTCAGGATCCTAGAAACATGTTGAATAATAAGTAAGAGCAAATTAGAAACATACTGAATTACAACAGTAATAGAAACATGTTGGTTTGAGGACTGAAATCTAAATTAGAACATACCAGTGAAGTGAAGAAAGCAGTAACACAAACAGGAAGTAGGAGATGCACAATAGTTAGCCTTGGCGTGCAGCCGGGTAACTTAGAATAGTCGTAACTAACACAGAAGAGAGAGAGAATAGAGAGTTTTTAATTGAGAGAGAGAGAGAGAGAGAGTTGAAAAAATCAGTTCATATTTTTAAAAAAAACAAGAGGCCGGGGTATATATAGCTTTTAAAATAGTAGTAAATAAGGTGCAGATCAAAGCCAGCATTAATTAAAGGAATCAGAATCAATCAGTTTAAGTAATTCCTCTAATTAAGGGGTTAACTTTCAAACGGTAAGAACAAGTGACTAATAAGGAAGCAAATCAACATATGATTGGAACATAACAAATAAGGAAATACTTCAAAATAGTGTAAGTATAGAGTTGGTTATTAGGCTAGGTTCATAGAGTCCTATTTAAGGAAACAAATGTTGAGAATCAGTTGACAGCATAATTAACCAAATATAAGGCAAGAGAATATTTTAAAGATTGAAATCAGTCGAGAATAGAGGATACCAATCACAGGGAATCAGGGACTCCTCCAGAAGTAAATACTTAATCAAAGGAAAGTATTGCAACTGAACGGAGCAAACATAGCATAAGCAAGAATAGGAAAAGTAGGGTAAGAGAATCACATAAACCGGGGATTTAAGTTAGAACATAGTAAAATGATTAAAGGAAATAACGGAGTAAACATGATACGAGTAAAGGACACAAAGATCAGAAACCCTAATGAACAAAATATGGTAAAGTTATAGAAAAGCTCTGAACATTCGTGGGAAACATGTACACATACAGATTAAACGAACAAAATCATCAAAACCGACTCAGAATCCTACGATTAAGGCAAAGCCACTTAGGGTTTCCAACATAGTAAGACAGATGAAGGAAAAACACAAATAAATCGTGCAAACATAGTAGAAATTATAGAACAATACTAAAATTCAGAAAGAAAATCATTCTTTTTTTTTTCCAGGAAGGTGTTAAGAAACCCTAACTTGAACATTAAGAGTCATTTTTAAAGAAAAAACTCGGAATATTTAAGGAAAATCGCAAAAGTAACTTAGAATACATCCAGATCTTCCATAGATCTAAGAAATCGAGAGCCAACTGTTAGGGTTTTAGTGAGATAACCCAAAAAGAGAGAAAATTGGCTAAAAAACAATATGTTTTGGCTGGAGATGGGAAGATCTTACTCGGACGGGCCAAGGGTGGCCTGAGAAGGCATGAACAGTCATGGGGTGAGGTGAACTGCTTTAGAATCTCCTAAGGATCTTCGGACAGTGATACCCGGTGTAGGAGGGAGCCATGAAGCTAAGAGGAGTGAAGACCCATGGTTTCCGGCAAGAGAGGTAGCAGGAGAAGACGAGCCAAGAGAAGAAGAGACTAGAGAGAGAGAGAGAGAGTTAGAGAGATGAGGGACCGGTGAGAATTACAGGGGTCGGGGGGGAGGGTTAGTTTAGGTTAATTAAGGTAATAAAAACTTGGTTCGTTGATCTAATTTGATCAACGACTCAGATTGGTTTGGGGTTGGGCCGGGTAGGATATGGTATTGGGCTTGGGGGTCTGGGCTAGTTTAATTGGGTAGGTTTGGGTTTAAATGGGGGCTAGAATTTAAATAAAATGTGGCTAGCTGTTAAATACTCAATTAAAATGTGAAGTGCTCAATTAAAACTAATTAAAATAACTAATAATCAGAAGAATGAAGTTGGTGATTAAGAAATAAAATAAAGATGGTTAATCAGTATTTAAAAATATAAATGACAAATTATTGGATAGAAATATCATATATGGTTAGACTATAATTGCAAAATTATTGGAATTATAGCCAAAAGGTGCCAATTTGACCAATTGTGAAATAATTTGATCTTAACAAAGCCAAAAATAATGTATTATTTCTAGAGATGTCTTTAACAGTATTTGTAATGCAATTTACAATTAATTATTAGAGATAAAAATACTGGATAAATTTGAAATAAATTTATAAAAAATATGAGAAAATTATGGAAAAATACCAATTATTATACAAAGTGATTTCGAAGGTATATATGCAAACTTAAAAAATAGTTTGAGGAAAAATTGGGTATCAACAACTGCCTCTCTTTACCCGGGAAGGATGGAAGAGTTGTCGGGTAGAGACATGATGGCCAATTTTGACCGAGCGAAGCGGTTTGAAGAGGTTTAGGCCGCACCTTGGTTTCTGAGCTGCCTACATATCCCTGGTTTTACAGGAATCAGGCCGTATGTAGTTCAGGAGCCACCGGCAAAGTATACCGATGAAGGTTTATCAAGACGGACGCAACATATAAGACTGATTGAATGAACGGCCTATAGGGTAATTAAGAGAACTGGAGCGGGATCACTCCTGCCGAGACAACTGCTGCTTGTTGGGTTACCTGCAAATGAGTAATACAAGCATATCGTGCGTAATTTAAACATGGTGCAAATTCTTATT
This sequence comes from Nicotiana knightiana, assembly GCA_005239525.1. NCBI lineage: Eukaryota > Viridiplantae > Streptophyta > Magnoliopsida > Solanales > Solanaceae > Nicotiana > Nicotiana knightiana. The sequence continues at coordinate 184,356 of ML404348.1, read as the reverse complement.
GGACTATGAGTGTTTTCTTTGGACGGTTAAGGATGACGTCTTTAGAACATGATGTCCTGGGCCATGAATTTCTTGATGCAGGATTCGCAGGACATGAAATGATTTTCTCGGGCCATGAAGATGGTGCCTCCGAACCATGATGCCTTTCAATAATGATATGCAAACTGATAAAAGAGATCCTCAGGCCATGACATGGTATTCTTGGGCCATGAAGATGGTGCCTCCGAATGATGACGCCTTTGGATAAGTTGGTGATATTTCAGCCCATGAAGATGAAATAATATGATGCTGACAAGGCAGAGCTTAGTCTTGCGAATTAAAGGGGCAGAGCTTAGCCCAAATAGAAAGTGCAGTAAATCATGCTAGAGACATTGGTTTCTTTTGAGAAGTAAATGGAGACAACGTTTAACCTCGGAAGCTACAAAGGTAGCCTTATTTAATATGTGAATGCATATGGAGACATTGTCTAGTCTCGGACGGCAGAAAGGTAGCCTTATGCAATATGCGAATGCAGATAGATGTAGCGTTTAACCTCGGAAGGCAGAAAGGTAGCCTTATGCAATATGCGAATGCAGATAGATGTAGCGTTTAACCTCGGAAGGCAGAAAGGTAGCCTTATGCAATATGCGAATGCAGATAGATGTAGCGTTTAACCTCGGAAGGCAGAAAGGTAGCCTTATGCAATATGCGAATGCAGATAGATGTAGCGTTTAACCTCGGAAGGCAGAAAGGTAGCCTTATGCAATATGCGAATGCAGATAGATGTAGCGTTTAACCTCGGAAGGCAGAAAGGTAGCCTTATGCAATATGCGAATGCAGATAGATGTAGCGTTTAACCTCGGAAGGCAGAAAGGTAGCCTTATGCAATATGCGAATGCAGATAGATGTAGCGTTTAACCTCGGAAGGCAGAAAGGTAGCCTTATGCAATATGCGAATGCAGATAGATGTAGCGTTTAACCTCGGAAGGCAGAAAGGTAGCCTTATGCAATATGCGAATGCAGATGGAGGTAGTGTTTAACCTCGGAAGGCAGAAAGGTATCATTATGCAATATCAGAATGCAGATGGATGTAGCGTTTAACCTCGGAAGGCAAAAAGGTAGCCTTATGAAATATGCGAATGCAGATGGATACATCATTTAGTCTCGAAATGCAGAAAGGTAGCCTTATGCAATATTTGAATGCAGATGGAGACAACGTTTAATCCTCGAAAGGCAGAAAGGTAGCCATATGCAAAATTTAAGGAAGGACAACATAAATTCTTAGCTGGTGTTAAATTGCGGTAGAGCATTGTGGTAATGAAGAATTATTTGTGCTGATAATAATGTTGGCATGCCGAGTTTGAGTAACGATGTCTGTCCTTTGAGCGGACAATATGTTTCGGGGCTTTTGCAATTTTTGTGCATGCATCCAAAGAAAGATCGTGAGTTTTGTAAAGGGGAAAGGTTAATTCGCATTCATGCTGGCTCTGCTTGGGTCGTTTGCTTGATCATGATGATACTGTCTGTGTCATTGGGGTAGCGTTCACTAAACAAGTTGCTTCAGAAAAAATAAATATGCATGATTTTGTAATATATAATCTAAAATAGTTTTTAGATGAGCCGACGACATGACACGGCTTGAGATATTGCGACCTTTTCTGCTGCGGAATTTTGAGGGTCCTCAAAAGTCTCCCACAGTTTGCTGGGTGGACGCCTCTGACTGCTGCTCGCGCGATGATTGGTTGAACTTGCTTCAGAATTTTGATGGTCCTCCTAAAAATTCTTCCCCAGTTGGCTGGGTGAATGCTTGTGTACTGCTACTCGCTTCGGAATTTTGAGGGTCCTCCTCCAAATTCTGCCCCAGATTCCAATTATGGGGAAAAATAGATTTTTATTGAATTGTGATCTAACCCATAGGGCTTCCTACGTATCCCCTCTTAAACAAGAATCGGGTCAGGCGTAGTTCAAATTACATCACTGAGAAAGCATAAAGATTACACATAGTAGCACTTGACTGCATCTGAATTGATCGGTTTCGGAAAAACTTCTCTGTCCATTTCTGCAAGTATGAGTGCTCCTCATGTCTGCTCTCTATGAACCATGTACGGACCTTTCCAGTTTGGAGAGAACTTCCCCTTGGCTTCATATTGATGTGGAAATATTTTCTTTAACACTAGTTGCACTGGTGTGAATCGTCTCGGCTTGAATTTCTTGTTGAAGGCCCTGGCCATTCTGTTCTGATATAGTGGACCATGACATACTGCATTAATTCTCTTCCCGTCTATGAGGGCTAGTTGCTTATAATGGCTTCTTACCCACTCTGCATAGTTGAGCTCAACTTCTTGTATAACTCTTAGAGATAGAATCTCCACTTGAGCAGGAATTACAGCCTTTGTACCATAAACTAGCATATAGGGATATGCCCATGTTGATGTGTGGGAAGTGGTACAGTATCCCAATAAGGCGAATGATAACTTTTCATGCCATTGTTTGTGCCTTTCTATCATCTTCCTTAGTATCTTGTTGATGTTTTTCTTAGCGGCCTCTACGGCTCCATTCATCTGAGGTCTGTATGCTGTGGAATTCTTGTGTTTGATATTGAAAGTTTCACACATAGCTTTCATCAAGTCACTGTTGAGACTAGAACCATTGTCGGTGATGAATGACTCTGGAACTCCGAACCGACAAACAACGCGGTCGCGGACAAAGTCGGCCACGACTTTCTTAGTAACTGCTTTGTAGGAGGCAGCTTCGACCCATTTAGTGAAGTAGTCAATGGCGACCAAAATGAACCTGTGGCCATTGGAGGCGGCAGGCTCGATTGGTCCAATAACGTCCATGCCCCAAGCAGCGAACAACTATGGTGAGCGTGTCGCATTGAGCTCACTTGGAGGAACCTTTATCATATCCCCATGGTATCTGGCAGCGGTGGCACTTCTGGACATACTGAATGCAGTCCGTTTCCATAGTCATCCAAAAGTACCAGCTCGGAGTATCTTCTTTGCTAGAACAAAACCGTTCATATGTTGGCCACAGGTCCCAACATGAATTTCTTCCAGCAGTTTTAATGCTTCATTTGCGTCAACACACCTTAATAACCCCAAATCAAGATTCCTCCTATACAGGATTCCTCCGATTTGGAAGAAATTGTTGGACAATCTTTTCGAAGTGTGCATTTCTGAGTGGAATTTGCAAGCTCGGGGTATTCTCCTTTTGCCAAGTACTCATCGATGTCAAGAAACCAAGGGTTTCCATCTGCTTCTTCTTCGATATAGGCACAGTAAGCTGGCTGATTATGGATCTTTATAGGAATAGGATCAATGAAATTCTTGTCCGGATGCTGGATCATTGAGGACAAAGTAGCTAATGCGTCGGCGAACTCATTCGGGATTCCGAGGACATGCCAGAACTCTATCTTTGTGAACCTCTTTCTTAACCCCTGTGCATGGTGCAGATACCGCAGTATCTTGGAGTTCTTTGTTGCCCATTCTCCTTGTACCTGATATAACAATAAGTCTGAATCACCGATCAGTAACAGTTCATGGACGTTTATGTCAATGGCCATATTGAGCCCCAAGATACATGCTTCATACTCGGCCATATTGTTGGTGCAAGGGAACCTGAGTTTGGCGGATATCGGATAATGCTGACCGGTCACTGATACTAGGACTGCTCCAATACCGACTCCTTTGAAGTTTTCCGCTCCATCAAAGAACATCCTCCAACCATCATAACATCTTGCAATGTCTTCTCCTATGAATGACACTTCTTTATCAGGAAAATATATTTTGAGGGGTTCGTATCCTCCATCTACGGGATTCTTAGCAAGATGGTCTGCCAGAGCTTGTCCTTTAACTGCCTTCTGAGTCATGTAAACAATGTCGAATTTCCTCAGCATGATTTGCCACTTGGCTAGCTTGCCAGTGGGCATGGGCTTCTGGAAGATGTACTTTAATGGATCCATCCTTGATATGAGATATGTTGTGTAGGCACAAAAGTAATGCCTCAGCTTCTGGGCGACCCAAGTTAGAGCACAACAGGTACGCTCTAATAGATAATACCGGGCCTCATATGGAGTGAACTTCTTGCTGAGGTAATAAATATCTTGTTCCTTCCTTCTGTTTCATCGTGCTGCCCCAGAATGCAGCCGAAAGCTACATCTAACACGGAAAGATAGAGTAATAGAGGTCTTCCTGGCTTGGGAAGTACTAGGACTGGCGGTGTTGATAATTATTCCTTGATTCTGTCGAAAGCCTTTTGACAATCTGTAAAGATCCGTAAAATTTTCTTGTTTAAAAATAATGCCTGAATGAGTCCTCGAGTTGTTTTTATTGTGGAAATTTTTAAGGCGGACCTAAATTGAGTAAAAAGTACCCCGAGACTTAAAGAATAAAATCTTCCAGAAAGTAGGTGTTATGAGACGCATGATGCAATCACATAACATGTATGTGGACCGCATAATGGTTGCATACATGGGCAGATCACTGCCCCATTTGAGGTCAACTATGCGGTCCCATATGCGATCGCGTTTCTGTTCTGGGGACCGCATGTCTGTCGCATTGTTGCCTCTGATTTTTGGGAGGGAAGTTATGTGACGCATTATGCGATTTCATAGCGTGTATGCGGACCGCACAATGGTCGCATACCTGGGCAGTGTGTTTTTGATTATGGCCCATCTTGAGGGCCATTATGCGGTCGAGTCTGCGGACCGCATGTCAGGAATGCGATCGCATTCCTGACCGGATTCTTGTGTCAGGCCCTATTTTTTTGATTTTAAAACCCGACCCCCGTTTATTAAAAATACCCCTCCCCTTCATTTTTAACCATGTTTTTGATATATTAGAGAGTGGAAAGAGTGGGTTTTAGAGAGAGAAAGTCCCAACCTCATCAAATTGGTCGTCCTTCATCACTCAAGCTTGGAACTAATCAAGTAGAACACAAATTTCTTCACTCTAAGAGGTAAGCTTCTACCTCATTAACCCTAATTTCCAGATTTTTTTGTTAAAATGAAACATGGGTAGGATAGTTCATAAAGATGGGTTAAGAATCTTGCATGCATGTACCCAATTTATCATAATCTAGTAATGGAAAATATGTTGCAGTAAACTTTCACTAAAAAAGGGTTATTTAATCTAAAGGAACACCTAGTGTTTGATAGAAAGCTCAAATGAGCTCAAGACATGTTTATAATTCCTAATTCTAAGTTTAAATGTGCCGCATTTTGGATTAGATTGAAGGTGCTAGAAGGTCCGGTGATTTGAGATAGGAATTAAGGAAAAATCGTGATTCGAGGTATGCATGGCTAACTTTAACCTTCGTAGAATCCTCTTGTTGGGTCCGAGTATACGACATGTGTACCTTGTTTGGAAATATGTGAATTGATTGTTCAAATGTGTTGAGACGTAAGATTCTATTCTCTGATTGTTCTAGTTGAGTGTCATGTTACCGTGTTATATGAGGTTGTGAAAAGTGTTTTGATGTGCCTATTTCATTCTGTGCAAAGCTCGTAAATGCTAAAGGGTATCGATATGAAAGATTGTTGATGTTCCCAAATGTGGGAATGTATATAATGGCTAATAGACGTGTGTGGAAAGTAATGAAACAGGGTATTGTGAAACGATGTAAATGAGTTGAACGATCATGGAAACACCGCGTACATGAGTTACTACTTGATGAGAGTTATGGTGCCTTGGGCCCGAATAAATAAATTGTTGATATGAACTTGTATTCCTTGAAATGATGATTCTTGTGATGTAATTGTTTGTGGTTGTTGTTGTGAATTTAAATTGTCAGGCAGGGTCGGGTTGCGCGCCGCAACATGAAGTAATAAGGTTGATGGGTTGTGGTGATAAGGGTGGCCGAGGTAATAAGGATGGAATGTGATCGTTATCACTACTGAAATGAAAATCTATGAGTTCTCGAATATGATGATGTTGAAAGGGGAAGAAGGAGAGATTGTGAAACTTGTTTGATTTTGGTTGTTTCTTTCCACGTGCATTGATTAATTGGTTCTATTAATGTCTCTTAATTGTGCACTGTTTGATTGTACTTGGGATAAAGTTTGTTTTTACATACTAGTACTATTCCACAGTACTAACATCCCTTTTGACAGGGGCGTTACATCTTTTATATGGATGTAGGGTGGGTCCATAGCAGGTTGCTCAACTCGCCGTTAGTGGTGCTTTCTCGTCATCCTTTCTGAGCTGTACTGGTGAGACCCACCCTCTCGGGGCCATGTGTAGTTCATGCCATCTCCTTTTGAGTATACTAAGTATTGTAAGGTATAACCGGGGCCTTATTGCCGGCAAGTATTGTATGAATTCCTAGTACTCTTAGAGGATCGGTGGACAATGTGTGGGTGTATATATATATTTTGGGCAGTGGTTGTATTTTCTCGTAATCGTGGTCCGTATTGGGAAGTGTTGTATCTATTATGTATGTTTTGGTAAAGCTAGCATATTAATGTAGAATGAGAAAAAGTTGGATTTATTGTGGTAATCACACACTTTAAAGCTTATCTCACTATTTCACATAAATAATGTATGTTATAAACGGGGAAACGTGATGGGTAGGAAAGGAAAATCCGGTTCGCTTAACTAGGGTCACCCGGTTGAGTACTGGTCGTGTCCCTCGATTTTGGGGCGTGACAAACTTGGTATCAGAGCCCAAGGTTTTAAAAGTGTCCTAGGATATCTCGGAGCCGTGTCTAGTAGAGCCCTTTTTATCAGTGTGTTGTCGACCACATCTATAATTAGAGGGCTACATGGACATTTAGGAAACACCTTTTTAATTGTTATTCTATATCGTGCGGTGAAGTGGAAATTGAGAATGTTCTTGTCTAACTCGTGCTCTATTAGAAAATATTCAGTGATGGCACCAAAGAAGAGAGCTCAACTCAGTCTAGAGGCCCACGCCTCCCCAAGTGTGGCCGTGCATTCTATACTTGATGGTGCGGGTGAGAGCGAATCCCTGACCTTGAATCCATCTGGCCTATCTGTTCCAGACCAGAGTGTTCCTATTCCTGCTGCGGCGGAGGGTGCTATAACCCCTCCTGCCCATATTCCTGATCCTTCTTCGATTCCAGCTCCAGGTCCCGGTACTTCCGATGGGGACCTCAGGGGAGCTATTCATATGTTGACCCAGTTAGTGGCCGCTCATGCCCAAAGGTCTCATGCTGGGCCTGCGTCTTCTAGTGGACAGGGAGATTCCGCCGGTTCCAGAGTCAACCAGTTTCTGCGGTTGGCCCCTCCAGAGTTCTTAAGTATTGATCCAGAGGCCGATCCACAGGACTTTCTAGATGAAATGTACAAGACGCTTCGGGTTATGAAGGCTACAGAGACAGAGGGTGTTGAGTTAGCATCTTACAGGCTGAGGGGAACGGCGTATTCCTAGTTCAAGATGTGGGAGGATTCCCGTGGGAAGTGAAGCCCCCCCGGCGAGATGGGATGAATTCGTTGATGCTTTCATGGATCACTTCTTGCCTGCCGAGACTATGGCAGCCCGTGCTACGGAGTTTGAGGTTTTCAAGAAGGGTAATATGAGTGTGTGGGAGTACCACATGGAGTTTGTCAGGCAGTCCAAGTACGCTCCTTAGTTGGTATCGACTATGGATGCCAGAGTTCGACGGTTTGTTCAGGGCCTTAGCCCCTCGGTTGTGAATGAAGCTGCTACAGCTGCCTTGCACACAAATATGAATTATGGTAAGATAGTGGGATTCGCCCAGGCCATGGAGACTAGAAAATTGAAGATAAGGTTGGAGAGGGAGAGTATTAGTAAGGCCCGGTCAGTGGGCCACTCGGGGAATTCAGTTGGAGGAGGGAGACCAGTTCAGAGGAGATGACCATCCCAGTATTATGATCAGTCCTCATATAGTGCTCCGCCATCAGTGCCCCGTTATCAGCAGAGCAGTCACTGGGGGCCAAGATCAGGTAGCAAGAGACCCTATTAGCCCGGTCGTCCAGGAGGGAGGTTCCAGCAGCAGAGGAGGGCTCTTTGCCCTAAGTGTGGGAGGTTCCATACCGAGTCTTGTTACCTGGATATCCCCATATGCTACGGGTGTGGGGTGAGAGGTCATAATCAGTGGGATTGGCGTGCGCCCAGTCAGGGCGTGGGTAGTGGTTTTGCTCTGCCGTCCGGTTCTTCAGTTTCCGCATCTTCAGGGCATCCTCTAGCTCCAACAGGGCGTGGTGCAGTTAGGGGTGGAGTACGAGGTAGAGGTGGACCCAGTCGCTTCTATGCTTTGAGTGGTCGGCAAAGTGCGAAGGCTTCTCCAGATGTTATCATAGGTATTCTGACTGTTCATGCACTTGATGTTTATGCTCTTATTTATCTGGGGTCCTCTTTGTCATATGTTACCCCATTTATTGCTTCAAGTTTTGGGATAGAATCAAAACAACTTCATGATCCGTTCTCTGTGTCGACTCCTGTTGGTGATTCCATCACAGCCACACGAGTCTATAGGAATTGTGTTGTCACGGTATGTGGTCGAGATACCACGACCGATCTTATAGAACTTGGGATGGTAGATTTCGATGTTATCATGGGGATGTGTTGGCTTTACTCGTGCTTTTCTAAAAACTCGACTGCCGAACCAGAAGTGTGAGACAAGAGTTTCCTAGCGAGTTACTTATTAAGTGGAAAGGGAATGGTGTGGTGCCAAAGGGTAGGTTTATTTTCTACCTTAAGGCCTCGAAGATGATTAAAAAGGGGTGTCTTTATCATTTGGTCTGGGTTGCGGACACCACTTCAGAACTGTCTGCCCCCGAGTCCGTCCCGGTCATGAATGAGTTTCTTGAAGTATTTACGGGCGAGCATCCAGGGATTCCGCCAGATAGAGAGATCGATTTCGGGGTTGATGTATTGCCAGATACGCAGCCAATATCTATTCCACCATATAGAATGGCGCCAGTAAAGTTGAGGGAGTTAAATGAGCAGTTGAAAGACTTATTAGAGAAGGGGTTCATTCGGCCGAGTGTGTCACCGCGGGGCGCTCCGGTTATTTTCGTTAGGAAGAAGGATGGGTCGCTTCGAATGTGTATTTATCATCGGCAGCTCAACAAAGTGACTATCAAAAACAAGTATCCATTGCCTCGGATAGATGATTTGTTCGACCAATTGCAGGGTGCAAGGTTCTTCTCCAAAATTGATTTACGGTCGGGGTATCACTAGTTGAAGATCATAGAGCAGGATATTCCTAAGACGGCCTTCAGAACTCGTTATGGCCATTTTGAATTTTTGGTAATGTCCTTTGCATTGACCAATGCTCTAGCGGCTTCCATGGATCTTATGAATCGGGTTTTCAAACCGTTTCTTCACTCCTTAGTGATTGTTTTTATTGATGAAATCCTTGTTTACTCACGCAGTCGGGAGGATCATGCTAATCACCTCAGGGCAGTTATGCAGACTCTTCATCAACATCAATTGTATGCCAAGTTTTCAAAATGTGAATTTTGGCTGGAGTCAGTCACATTTTTGGGTCATGTTGTCTCTATAGAAGGGATTAAGGTTGATCCCCAAAAGATCACAACGATGAAGGATTGGCCTAGACCAACGACCCTGACAGAGAATCATAGTTTCTTCGGTCTAACTGGGTATTATCGGAGGTTTGTGGAGGGGTTCTCTACTCGCCTCCCCATTTACTACATTGACGTAGAAGGCAACTAAGTTCCAATGGTCTGACGCTTGTGAGAAGCACTTTCAGGAATTGAAATCAAGATTGAGCTCAACACCAGTGTTAACTTTGCCAGAAGGCACGAAGGGATTTGTGGTTTATTGCAATGTTTCAAGGTTTGGTTTGGGATGTGTGTTGATGCAACAGGGGAAGGTTATAGCCTTTGCTTCCAGGCAACTCAAGAATCACGAGAAGAATTATCTGACACATGATTTAGAACTCACGGCTGTTGTGTTTGCATTAAAAATCTGGCGGCATTATTTGTATGGGATCCATGTGGACGTGTTCTCAGACCACAAGGGTCTCCAATATTTGTTCAAGAAGAAGGATTTGAGTCTAAGGCAGCGGTGATGGTTAGAATTGCTTAATGATTATGATATGAACATTCTATACCATCCAGGGAAATGTAGTGGCCGACGCTCTCAGTCGGAAGTTTATGGGTAGTCTGGCTCATTTGGAGGAAGATTAGAGGCTGTTGGCTCGGGAGGTTTTTCAATTCGCTAGTCTGGGGGTCTGTCTCTCTACCTCAGACAAGGGGAATGTCATGTTGCATAATGGGGTAGAATCATCGCTTGTAGAGGAAGTCAAGGAGAAGCAGTTTATTGATCCAGCGTTGGCGTAGTTGAAGGAGGCAGTTTTGAATAACAAGATTTCGGCATTTTCACTCTGGAACGATGATGGTGTTTTGCAGTGCCAGAGAAGGTTATGTGTTCCTGATGTGAATAATCTTTGGGAGAGGGTGCTGGAAGAAGCTCACAATTCCAGGTATTCCGTGCACCCAGGTTCTACGAAAATTTATCAAGATCTCCGGGAAGTTTATTGGTGGAGCGGTATGCAAAGAGGTGTTGCAGACTTTGTATCTAAATGTCCGAATTGTCAGCAGGTGAAGGCCGGGCATCAGAGGCCTGGCGGGCTAACTCATCTTATGGGAATTCCAATGTGGAAATGGGAAATGATCAACATGGATTTAGTGGTAGGGTTACCACACGCTCAACGCAAGTTCGACTCGATTTGGGTGATAGTGGATCGACTCACGAAATCAGCTCACTTCTTGCCGGTCAAGTCCACCGATACCGCAGAACAGTATGCTCAGTTTTATATCATGGAAATAGTCAGGCTTTATGGTACTCCAGTTTCAATTGTCTCAGACCGAGGAGCCCAGTTCACGACTAATTTTTGGAGGAAATTTCAGCAAGGTTTGGGTACTCAGGTAAATCTCAGCACAACTTTCCATCCGCAGACTGATGGTCAGGCAGAGCGGACTATTCAGACGCTTGAAGATATGTTAAGGGCTTGTGTTTTGGACTTCAAGGGTAGTTGGGATGATCATTTACCTCTTATCGAATTTTCTTACAATAACAGCTTTCACGCTAGTATTCAGATGACCCTATTTGAGGCATTGTATGGAAGGAGGTGTAGATCTCCAATTGGGTGGTTCGAGGGTGGTGAAACAGAATTGTTAGGGCTAGTTCTTGTGCACTAGGCATTGGAAAAAGTCAGAGTCATTCGGGAGAGGATGAAAACCGCTCAGAGCCGTCAAAAATCCTATGCGGACGTTCGTCGAAGAGANAGGTGTAGATCTCCGATTGGGTGGTTCGAGGTTGGTGAAGCAGAATTGTTAGGGCCAGATCTTGTGCACCAGGCATTGGAAAAAGTCAGAGTCATTCGGGAGAGGATGAAAACCGCTCAGAGCCGTCAAAAATCCTATGCGGACGTTCGTCGAAGAGAATTGGAATTCCAAGTTGATGATTGGGTATTCTTGAAGGTATCTCCCATGAAGGGAGTGATGTGGTTTGGGAAGAAAGGGAAATTGAGCCCAAGGTATGTCGGGCCATATGTGATTGCTCAAAGGATAGGACAAATGGCTTATAGGTTGGAATTACCCCCTTAATTGTCATTAGTGCACCCGGTGTTCCACGTGTCCATGTTGAAGAAAGTGGTTGGACATCCATCAGACATCGTGCCAGTTGAAACTATTGAGGTTAATGAATAATTATCATATGAAGAGGTTCCGGTTGCTATTCTTGATAGACATGTCCGTAGATTGAGGAACAAAGAAATTGCTTCAGTTAAAGTATTGTGGCGAAGTCAGCACATTGAGGAGACCACGTGGGAAGCAGAGAATGAGATGAAAGAAAGATATCCCCATTTGTTTGAATAAGTATAGTAGTGTTCGTCAGAACTGTCATCTCTAAGAAAATTAAACTTTATGTTCGATTTTGTGCAAAAGCACCACATCTTCCCCTAATTGCCTTATTTTTGTAATTTCCCAATGTGTGCTAAAACTGAACCCGCAGTTCTATTTGGGTAGTGTGCAACCCTTGAGGTAAATGAAAGTTTTGTGGAACGTATGTGTTAGGCAAGTGATTAATGGTAGAGTAGGTTGGTAATAATTAATTGAAATGAATATAGTATATTGAGGTGATTGGGTTGTATGGGACTCATTAAAACGACCAAGTTATGTGCAAAAGTGTGAATCATGTGCAAATTTGTGGTATAAGAAGAAAGAACTATGTGTAGTTGACGAAATGATTGTATATTTGCAAATTGTTGAGGTAACAACGTTGTGTGTGAGTTATTGGGTAATTAAAACTATGTAATGGTGCTTGGAAATGTGTTTCGGGGGCTCTCTGACAGGTAGATAGGTCTAATTACAAAGGGAA